>JAODVM010405026.1:0-27077 GCA_025400095.1 Phenganax marumi
TCCAGGACACCATCTCCTCGGGCAACCTGACGATCAACGCGGGTCTCCGCTACGACCTTCAGGAAGGCACCAACGAGATGGTCACGGCTGACGCCAACTTCTGGTTCCCGAGCATCCATCCGTCCGTTACCTTCAACGGCTCGGACGCCGGTTTCGACTGGAGCACCATCTCGCCGCGTATCGGCGTGACCTACGCTCTGGGTGAGGAGCGCAAGACCCTTCTGCGGGCCAGCTTCTCGCAGTTCCCCGAGCAGCTTCAGACCGGCGACGTCGACCGCATCAACCCGGCGGGCGTCTCCTACACGACGCTCTACTGGTACGACACGGACGGCTCCGGTGACTTCAACGGCTCGACGCTCAACGGCACCGGTCCCGATGAGGTAATCATCATCGGTACCTCCGGTTGGAGCCGCTCGGCCCCGACGTCGCTCTCGAGCCCGAACGTCAACGACCCGAGTCTCGATCCGGAGATGACCGACGAGATCATCCTCGGCGTCGAGCACGCCGTGCTGCCCGAGTTCGTGGTCGGTGCTCAGTTCACCTACCGCAACATCACCGACATCAAGGAGACCGTTGCGTTCGTCGACGACAACGGCACCCAGCGCCTCGTCAACAGGAGCGACTACATCCTCGACGTCGGTAACAGCTCGCTGGTCAACGGTGTGGCGGTCGGCACCCTGCCGAACGGAGCCGGCTACTCGGTTCCGGTCTACACGCTCAACACCGGCGCTGGCCTGAGCTACGTGGGCGGCTCGCTGCTCCGCAACGGCGATCGCGAGCGCGAGTACCAGGGCATCAACATCAACTTCACCAAGCGTCTGTCCAACCAGTGGATGCTGCGTGGCTACTTCCAGACCGGCGAAGCCGAGTGGGACGTGCCCGCCAGCCACTTCGCCAACCAGAGCCCGAACATCTGTGAGGACTCGGCGACCTTCGGTTGCGCCGGCGCTGCTGGTGGTGGCTTCGATGGCGGTATCTACGCCGTCCAGGCTGCCGGTTCCGGCGCGAAGGCTGATGTGTGGATCCAGAGCACCTGGCAGTACAACGTCAACGGTATGTACCAGGTTGCCCCGGATCGTCCGTGGGGCTTCAACGTGGCCGCCAACATCTTCGGTCGCGAGGGCTACCCGCTGCCGTACTTCATCGACGAGACGACCTCCGACGGTCAGTCGCGCGACATCCTGCTCGTCAACAACATTGACGACTTCCGTGTCGAAGACATCCTCACCGTCGACCTGCGTCTCGACAAGGAGTTTGCCGCTTCGGGTAACGTGAGCTTCACGCTCGGCCTCGATGCATTCAACCTCCTCAACGAGAACTACACGATGCAGCGCGAGCGCGGCCTCAGCCGTGGCTCGGGCGACTTCCTCCGGGAGACGCTCAGCCCGCGGATCTGGCGCATCAGCGCGCGTCTGAACTGGAAGTAGTCCTACTACTCCAGCAAAGATGTAGTTTCGACCGGGGGCTTAACCGCCCCCGGTTTTTTTGTTCTCCGGAATCACGGGAGAGCCCTCCCCTGATAGCCCCTCCATCAGATGGCTTGCTACGGCGTAGCCGCTAGGGGTGCTCGGCTACGCGAAACAGGGGCGCAGCGCGGCATTCGCGCCCGCCAGACCCGTGGTTCTATGGCGACCTGCGGCCGGCGGGTGGAGTGTCCCCTGGCCTGGGGCATGGTCGGGTGAGGCCAGGTCGGGGGACACCCCACCCGCCGGGTCACCGGCTCTTCGAGAGCGTTTCGGACGCCCTGGAACGCCCTATGCATCTGCTACACTCTGTCCTCGCTCGAGCGGCTTTCGCGGGCCTTTTCGAGCCCCCCAAAGAGAGGATGGAGAGTATGCATCGCCTGATCGCACCTGTCTGTTTTGTACTCGTCTTGGCACTTGGTCTCGCGAACGTGGCCGCTGCCCAGGAATGGGCCGGTCGAGGTCGAGCCCACGGTTCGGTCAAGGACGAGAACGGCAATCCCATCGAGGGCGCCAAAGTCCAGGCCTACCTGCGCAACCCCGACAACGGACCCGAGCCCACCACGACCAACGACAAGGGCCGTTTCACCTTCGGGGGGCTCGCCGGCGGACCGTGGACCATTCTGATCGACGCGGACGGCTACAAGCCGTCGCAGGGCAGCGCGTCGGTGAGCGAGTTCGGCCGCAACCCACCCATGAACGTGGTCCTCGCCCCCGATCCCGGATTCTCGATCACTACGGGAGACAGGCTCCTGGAGGCGGGCGACTACCCTGGGGCCCGAGCGGCCTACACCGAAGCGATGAAGGGCCTCGACGAGGTCGGCCAGGCGCGGCTCAAGTCGCGCGTGGGGGATGCCTATCTGGCGGAGGGCAACATCGAGGCCGCCAAGGGCGAGTACCAGCAGGCATTGGCCTACCTGGCCCCCGGAGAGCAGACCCACGTGCGGATCTCGTTGGGTAATGCGCTGCAGGCCGAGGGTCAGTATGCAGCCGCCCGCGCCGAGTACGAGAAGGCGCTCCCGGTCCTCGAGGGCGACGCCAAGGTGATCGTCTTGACCCAGGTGGCACGCGGCTACTACAGCGAAGAGAACTACGACGCGGCGATCGCCAAGCTCGAAGAGGCGGTCGAGCTCTCCCCCGGCAACATCCAGGCGATTCAGGTGCTGGCGGACATCCTGACGCGCCAGGGCCGAGAGGAAGAGGCCGAGGCCTACCTCGCCCAGCTCCCCGAAGACGCCAAGCTCCCGACCGACATGGTCCTCAATATCGGCATCCGACTCTTCAACGAGGGCGACGTCCAGAAGGCTCTCGAGTACTTCGAGAGGGCGGTCGCCGAGGCTCCGGACAATCCCGAGGGCTACTACTATCGCGGGCTGTGCAGCCTCGGTCTCGAGGACAACGACCAGGCACGCGCGGACTTCAAGAAGCTGCTGGAGATGGACCCTGATAACAGCCACGCGGCGGAGGCGGAGCAGTTCCTCGTCCATCTGGGCGACGAATAGGCAGCTCCTTCCGATGAGGCGATTCCAAGGCCGGCAGATTGCCGGCCTTCTCCTTCTGGGGGCCGCGATCGGCTGCGGGTCGGCCGACGAGAGCTATCGGGCTCCGGAAGGGACGCCGATCGTCTTGATCTCGGTCGACACGCTGCGCTCCGATCGGCTTCCGTCCTACGGCTACGACAGCGTCGCGACGCCGGCGATCGATCGCCTCCGTCGCGACTCCATCCTCTACCGGCACGCCTACGCGCCGGTGCCGCTCACCTTCCCATCGCACAGCACGGCCTTCACCGGCCTCCTACCGCCGACTCACCGCGCCCGCGACAACATGGGCTACCGCATCGATGCGGCGAGCCTCCCCTACCTGCCGACCAAACTCCAGGAGCTCGGCTACGCCACCGGAGCAGCGGTGTCGACCTTCGTTCTGCGCGGCTCGAGCGGCCTCTCGACCTCGTTCGACTTCTACGAGGACAAGCTGATCTTCACCGAGGAAGATGCCGGCAGTGTCCAACGCTCGGGGAAAGAAACGCTGGAGCGCGCTCGCCCCTGGCTCCGAGACCGCGCCGGTGGTCCCTTCTTCTTCTTCTTCCACATCTACGAGCCGCACACCCCACGCAAGCCGCCGGAGCCCTACGCCTCGCGCTACACGGATCCATACGACGCCGAGGTCGCTTTCGCGGACGAGATCGTCGGCGATCTGCTGAGTGAGCTCGACTCGCTCGGCGTCTACGACCGCGCGATCATCATCTTCATGTCGGATCACGGCGAGGGACTCGAGGAGCACGGCTACGAGGAGCACGGCCCGCTCCTCTACCGCGAGGCCATTCAGGTGCCGCTCATGGTCAAGCTGCCCGGCGCGCGGCGGGGCGGCGAGTCGATCGACGCCGTCGCCGGACTCGCCGACATCTACCCGACGGTGCTCGGCCTGCTCGGCGAAGAAGAGAACGTCGCGCTGGACGGAAGCTCGCTGCTCGGATTGGGGAGGCCGGACGCCCCGCAACGGCAGATCTACTCCGAGACCATCTTCCCTCGTCTCCATTTCGGCTGGAGCGATCTCTACTCGTTGGTCGAGTACCCCTACCACTACATCCACGGACCCGATCCGGAGCTCTACGATCTCGAGAACGATCCCGGAGAGCTCACGAACATCCTGCGCCGAGAGGCTCGTCTCGCCTCGCGACTGAAGGGTCTGCTGGACGAGATCGACCGTGAGATCGAAGCTCCCGCCGAGGAAGATCCCGAGACCCTCCAGAAGCTGGCTGCACTGGGCTACGTCGGCGGGGGCAGCACCGAGACGGAGGGCCCGCTGCCCGATCCGAAGGCGCGCCTCTTCGTCCTCGACATCATGCGCGACGCACTCGACCTCAACTCCCGGGGCGAGTACGAGGCCGCCGTCGAGGGATTGCAGCGCGTGATCGAAGAGGAGCCCGGGATGATCGACGCCTGGGAGAAGCTGGGTCAGGCGCTGGTCGCAGCCGGACGAGCCGAGGAGGGCGTCGAGGCGCTGGAAGAGGCGATGCGCCGCTCCGAGGGGGCGCCTCAGATCGCCCTGGCGCTCTCGGACGTCCTCTTGCAGCTCGGACGGCTCGACGAGGCGGAGCTTCACGCCGAGATCGCGCTGAGCACACACGAGCTGGCGCGCGACGTCCTGGCTCAGGTCGCCATCCGGCGGGGAGATCTCGAGCGAGCCGAGAAGATCGCCACCGAGGCCGTCGCCGCTCGTGCCGCTCGACTCGGACCCTTGATCACCCTCGCCGACCTACGCTACCGACAGGGTCGCTTCGATGAAGCGATCTCGCTCGCCGGTGAAACCCTCGCCGAATTCGGCGACCGCACCGATCGGCAGAAACTGCGGGGCCTCTACTTCATACGCGCGCGTGCCCGGGTCCAGCAGGGGGACGTCGAGGGGGCCACCGACGATTTCCTCGAGGAGATCCAGATCTCCCCCGACCAGCTCGCCGCCTATACCCACCTCGCATATCTCTACGCCCTGCGGGGCATGGGACCCGAGGCCGGCGGGACGCTGCAGCAGATGCTCCAGGTGAACCCCACGCCGCTCGCCCACGGCGAGGCCGTGCGCACGCTTCGAGCCATGGGCGACGAGCGCTCGGCGCAGGCGCTTCTGCGCTCGGCGATCCAGCGCTGGCCCTCCGACCCGGGGCTGCGCGAGCTAGCGCGCGGCTAGCGGCCGGCGCGACGCCAAAGGCGTACCCGGCGGTTGCCGGGCAGGGCGAGCAGACGCGCCTCGCGACCATCCGACCAGCGGATCTCCAGGCGCTCGACCACGGCCGCATCGGCGAGCCCGAAGCGCAGCGTGGTACCGCTCTGCGAGAGGTAGGAGTCGGTCGACATGAGATCGCGGCGCTGGCGGCGCTGACCCGACCAGAGCATCAGTCGGCTACCGATCGCCGAGGGTGAGCCCGCTACCGCACCGAGATCGACCGCCAGCCAGCCGCCGTCGGTCTCGGTCACGTTCTCGTACACCTCGGCCAGGTCGTTCGAATTGGAGACGACGAGGTCGAGGTCGAAGTCGCCATCGAGGTCTCCGACGGCAAGGCCCCGACTCGAGGCGACTACCTCGAGGCCGCCGTCGGCCACTTCGGAGAACCGTCCGGCACCGTCGTTCTCCAGCAGTTGATTCGGTTGCCGGTAGCTCAGATCGGCGCGCTCTTCCATCAGCTCGACGTTGTCGAGAATGTGGCCGTTGGCGACCACCAGATCGAGATCGGCGTCGAGGTCGAAGTCCCCGAGGGAGGTACCGAAACCCAGCAGGATCAGCGAGGGCTGCGCCACCCCCGCGAGATTGCGCGTGTCGGTGAACAGGCGGCCACCGAGATTGCGGTAGAGCGCGTTCGTCTCGAGGGCGTAGTTCGTGACGTAGAGGTCGACCCGCAGGTCGCCATCCACGTCTCCGACGGCCAGTCCCATTCCCGCCTCGGCCAGCCCCTGATCGCCGAAGGCGGTGCCCGACAGGAGCGACTCGTCCTGGAAGGTCCCGTCACCGCGGTTCAAGAAGAGCGAGTTCGGCGTAGTGTCGTTGGCGACGTAGAGGTCCAGCCAACCGTCGTCGTCGAGGTCGACCACCGCGACGCCCATCGACTTGCCCGAGCGGACGGAGAAGCCGGCCGGCTCGGTCCAGTCCTCGAAGGTCCCGTCACCACGATTCCGGTAGTACCGGTTGTGGAGGGCCTCGAAGAGCTCCGGGTGACAGAAGGCGCTCACTCCGACGATCTCGTTGTAGCAGAGGATCGGATTCTCGAGCGAGTACTCCACGTAGTTGGTCACGTAGAGATCGAGGTCGCCGTCCCGATCGAGGTCGCCGAAGGCGCCGGTCATGCTCCAACGAGGGTCGCCCACGCCGGCGCTCGCCGTGAAGTCCTCGAAGGTGCCGTCGCCGTTATTCCGAAACAGCTGGTTCTCTCTGAAGTGCGCGACGTAGATGTCGAGATCGCCGTCGTCGTCGTAGTCGGCCGAGCTCGCCCCCATGCCGTAGCCGGCGATCGCCAGCCCGGCGGGACCGGTCCAGTCCACGAAGCGGTCCGCGCCGTCGTTGCGATAGAGGATCGAGCGCGGCGGCTCCCCCTCGTATCCGGGGAGCGGCGCACCGTCGACGAAGAGGACGTCGAGGTCGCCGTCGTGATCGAAATCGAAGAGCACGACCCCCGAGCCGTTGGTCTCAGGGTGATAGCGCTTGCCCGAGCCGCCCGCGTGGTGCCGGAACTCGAGGCCCCACTCCGCCGCCGCCGCCCGGAACCGGATCTCCGCCGAGGAAGCAGGGACGGCGAGTGCAAGCAGGACGGTCGGGAGGAGTCCGAGGCACCGCGGCAATCGTAATCAACCGGGGGGCGACATGCGCGCAATCTTAAGGGTATGGGGCCGCCTTCGCTGATACGCTCACCAGACGCCGCTGACCGCTCCTTCGAGAGCACGAGGAGATCGATGATCAGACGTCCTTCTTTCGGCTTCACCCTGGCGGCGACCGTCGCCTGTGGCCTGGCTCTGGTGGTACCGGGCCAAACGCAACAGCAGCAGCTTCGGACGATCCCGATCGGACAGACCGAGGATCCGGGCCCGGTCGCCAAGGCCCGGCGCCAGGCACAGCTGGAACGGCTGAGCGAGTTCAAGGTCTTCCACGAGTTCACCTTTCGCGACCGGCAGCCCGAGAGCGGAATCCGGTTCGAGCATCGCATCACCGCCGATTCGGCGAAGCAGTACAAACCGAACCACTACGATCACGGTAACGGGATCCTGGTCGCCGACGTCGACGGCGACGAGCGCCTCGATCTCTACTTCGTGAGTCAGGTCGGCAGCAACGAGCTCTGGCGCAACCTGGGCGGTGGCAAGTTCGAGAACGTGACCGCGGCGGCCGGCATCGCGTTGACAGACCGGGTCGGCGCTTCGGCCAGCTTCGGCGACTATGACAACGACGGTGACCCGGACCTCTACGTCACCTCGGTCAAGTTCGGCAACGTCCTCTATGCGAACGACGGTACCGGGCGCTTCCGGGACGTGACCGCGCAGGCCGGGCTGGCCCACACGGCACACTCCTCTTCGGCGGTGTTCTTCGACTACGACCGCGACGGTTGGCTCGATCTCTTCCTGACCAACGTGGGGGTGTACACGACTGACGAGATGGGGCCGGACAACTACTACGTCGGCTTCGGCTACCTGCCGGGTCGCCAGTCCGACGCCTTCAGCGGCCACCTCACCGCCGAGCGCTCGGAGTCCAGCATCCTCTACCGGAATCAAGGCAACGGCACCTTCAGGGACGTCAGCAAGCAGACGGGCCTCGTCGACCTCGGTTGGAGCGGCGACGCCAGCCCGGTCGATCTCAACCTCGACGGCTTCCCCGACCTGTACGTGCTCAACATGCAGGGCGACGACCACTACTACGAGAACGTCGGCGGCGAGCGCTTCGTGGAGAAGACCGCCGAATACTTTCCAGCGACGCCGTGGGGCTCGATGGGTATCAAGTTCTTCGACCAGAACAACGACGGCCGCATGGACCTGCTGATCACCGACATGCACTCGGACATGAGCAAGGAGATTCCGGTCTCCGAGGAGAAGCTCAAGTCCGACATGCAGTGGCCCGACGAGTTTCTCCAGGACGGCTCGAACAACATCTTCGGCAATGCCTTCTACCGCCAGGGTGAAGACGGCTCGTTCGAGGAGATCTCGGATCGCATCGGGGCCGAGAACTACTGGCCGTGGGGCCTTTCGACCGGCGATCTCAACGCCGACGGCTGGGAGGACGTCTTCATCGCCTCGAGCATGAACTTCCCCTTCCGCTATGGCGTCAACACCGTGCTGCTGAACAACCACGGGGTCTTTCTCGACAGCGAGTACATCCTCGGAGTCGAGCCGCGACGGGGCAACCGGGTGATGAAGCCGTGGGTACACATGGACTGCGACGGCGCCGACCGCGCGCGCTCCGAGTGCAGCGGCCGGAGCGGGCAGTACCAACTGCTCGGCACTCTCGGCACTCGATCTTCCGCGATCTTCGATGTCGACGACGACGGTGACCTCGACATCGTCACCAACGAGTTCAACTCGGCTCCCTTGGTGCTCATCAGCGACCTGTCCGACCGGACCGACCTGCGTTACCTCAAGGTTCGGCTGATCGGCAGTCGCTCGAATCGCGACGGGTTGGGAGCCACTGTGCGGGTGACCGCCGGGGGAAGCACCTACACCAAGGTCCACGACGGGGTCTCGGGCTACCTCTCGCACAGCCTGATCCCCCTCTACTTCGGCCTCGGCTCGGCGAAGGCCGTCGAGCGCGTCGAGGTGACGTGGCCCTCGGGGACCGTCCAGACCGTGACCGAGGGGCTGAAGCCGAACGAGACCCTGACCCTGACCGAGCCGTCGGACGGCTAGGTCGCGCGCTGCACAGCGGGCGCGTTCTCTCTTCGGGTGAGGACGCGGTGAGGACTTCGCCGTCCCCTTTCGCGTTGACTGAGAGCCGCGGCGGAGAGCCCGGCTCCCGCTCGAATGGCCAAGGCAGCAAACTGAAAGGGGAAGAGGATGAACGCATTCATACTGACGCTCTCCAGCCTTCTGATTGCCGGAGTAGTCGAGGCACAGGAGCCTTCCATGCAATCTCCCGCGACGGTCGAGGAGGTCACCTTCCGGAGCGGCGACGTTCAGCTCGCCGGACGACTCTGGCTCCCCGTCGGCGCGGGGCCACATCCGGCCGTCGCCTTCATCCCGGGCTCGGGCCGGAGCATTCGCGACCTTCAGCTCGATCCCGATCCGGTGCCGTACCACTTCACGAAGGAGGGCCTGGCCTTCCTGGCCTGGGACAAGCGAGGAGTGCGGGACTCCGAGGGCGTCTTCGAGCCCGTGGACGAAACCGATCCAGAGTCCCAGCTCGCCCGGTTGCGGCTGTTGGCGAGTGATGCCTCCGCGGCGATGCGGTACCTGGCCGCCCGCGAGGACGTCGACCCCGATCGCATCGGAGTCTCGGCCTTCAGCCAGGGTGGTTGGGTCGTTTCACTGCTCGAGGCTGTGGGAGGAGAGCCGAGCTTCGTCATCGTCGTCGGAGGACCGGCCGTGTCGGTCGGGGAGGAAGCCGCCTACAGCGAGATCGCCGACGGCGCGAAGCAGGCGAGCCGGTCGGGGGTGCGACCCGTCGACATGGATGAGCTCTATGAGGAGTTCGAGGAGACACGTCGTCGTGCGGGCGATTTCGGCGGCTACGACCCCTTCCCGCAGCTCGAGCAGGCCCGAGCGCCGATCCTCTTCCTACTCGGCGAGCATGACCTGAGCGTACCGACGCGGCGGAGTGTAGCGAGGTTGGAAGAGCTCGGAGCCCGTCGTGAGCACATCGACTATCGCGTCTTCGAGCGTGCCAACCACGGAGTGGCGACGGTCGACGCCGCCGGCCGGTGGCACATGGCCGATCAGTTCTACGAGACGCAGTTTGACTTCCTTCGGAATCTTGGGATCATCGGCTTGGAAGTCGAGATTCGTATCGAGATCGATCGGGGGTCGCCATGAAGGGGTACCGACTGAATCAGTGGATCGTCGAACCGAGCCGGTGCCGACTGGTGTCGGGACGTAAGAGCATCAGACTTCAGGCACGCGAGATGGAGCTGCTCGAGCGACTGGCGGAGGCCGGCGGCGAAGTGGTCTCCAAAGAAGAGCTGATACGCGACGTCTGGGGAGATCGAATCGTCGTCGACCATGTGCTGCCCAAGACCATCTCGAGCCTGCGCAAGTCGTTCGGCGAGTCGGCCCGCGAGCCACGCATCATCCAGACACTGCCCAAGCGCGGCTATCGCCTGGGTTGCGCGCTCGTCCCGGTCGAGAGCCGCGAGGCGCCCTCGGCCAAACCTCGGAGATCGCGGCTATTCAGGCTCGTCAGGGCGGCAGCGTTCTGCGCGTGGCTGGTCGCACCTGTGCTGCTGGTCGGCTACGCGCGCGGTGGCGCGACGGGCTCCGTCGACATCGAGCGAGTAGAGGCGGTGAAACTGCCGGTTCGTATCCATATCGATACCGGACTCGAATCGGAGCCTCGCATCAGTTCGCTCGGGGCCCTCGAAGGGGACCCGACCGGCCGGCCGAAGCTGCAGCCGAGCGAGCACCCCTAGCTAGAATCAGGGAATGCGTCTCCCAGGGGCATGGCTCGCGCTCTTGCTGACGGCTCTCGCGGCGCCACCAGTGCTCGAGGGCCAGAGCCGCCCACGCTATCCGTCGGTCGCTCAGACCCGCGCCGAGTTCGAGGCCGTCTGCGACCGTATCCTCAACGGTGACGGGCCGTTCTTCGGTGCGACCGTGGTCTCGGAATTGCAGGAGAAACTCGCCGCGGAGGATCTCGACCCGGCGAAAGAGATCGGCTACCGGATGAACCTGGCGATCCAACTGATACGACTCGGCAGGCTGGCCGAGGCTGTGGCTACGGTCAGCGTGCCGATGCCCGAGATGGACAGCTCCACCCGCGTCTCGCACCTCCTCCTGCTGGCCGTCGCGCGGCTGCAGATTGCGGAGGAGCAGAACTGTGTCGAGAGCCAGGGGGCGGGCGCCTGCATCCTACCCCTCCGACCCGAGGCCGTCCACCGGCACCCCGACGAGACGCGGCGTGCGGGCGATCACTACCTCGAGTACCTCCGTCACAATCCCTACGACCTCCACATCCGATGGCTCTTGAACCTGAGCCGGATGCTCTCGGGCGACTACCCCGACGGCGTGCCCGAAGCGTTGCGTCTGCCGAGCGAAGCGCTCTCGGGCCCCGACGACTTCGCGCGCTGGGACGACATCGCGCCGCGCCTCGGCGTCAACCCGTTCGACCTCTCGGGCGGAGCGGTGATGGACGACTTCGACGGCGACGGCCTGCTCGATCTGATCGCCACCTCCTGGCATCCGTGCGACCCGATGAAGGCGTTCCGAAACGATGGCGAGGGCGGCTTCGAGGACGTCACGGCCGCCTGGGGCCTCGACGGACAGCTCGGCGGGCTGAACCTGAATCACGCCGACTACGACGGCGACGGCCGACTCGATCTGTTCGTCATGCGCGGCGCCTGGATGGGCCAGGCTGGGCGCATCCGGAATTCCCTCCTTCGAAACGATCTCGATCGTGAGGCCGGCCGCTTCGTCGACGTGAGCGCCGGCGCCGGCCTCGCCTTCCCCGCCTACCCCACCCAGGCATCGGCGTGGGCCGACTACGACGGCGACGGTGACCTGGACCTCTACATCGGCAACGAGTCGACCGCCGCCAATCTGATGACCTACGGTGCTACCGGTGAGTCGTACCCGTCGCAGCTCTTCCGCAACAACGGCGACGGCACCTTCTCCGACGTCGCCCGATCGGCGGGCGTCACCAACCTCCGCTACGCGAAGGGGGTCGGTTGGGGCGACTACGACGAGGACGACGATCCCGACCTCTACGTCTCCAACTTCGGAGACAACCGTCTCTATCGGAATCTCGGCGACGGCACCTTCGAGGACGTCGCGCCCGAGCTCGGCGTCACCGGCCCGAACAAGGCGAGCTTCGCGACCTGGTTCTTCGACTGGGACAACGACGGCGATCTCGACATCTGGGTCAACGACTACAGCACGCCGGCGCACGAGGTTCCGGCCTGGTACTTCGGCGCGCGGCGCGGCGAAGGACAGCCGCTGCTGCACCGCAACGACGCCGAAGGCTTCACCACCCTCTCGACCGGGATCGGGCTCGACAAGCCGCTGCTACCGATGGGCTCCAACTTCGGCGACCTCGACAACGACGGTTTCGAGGACGTCTTCCTGGGCACGGGAGTTCCCGACTTCGACGCCATCATGCCCAACGTGGTCTTTCGCAACGAGCGCGGTGAGCGGTTCGACGACGTCACCTTCGCCGGCGGCTTCGGCCACCTCCAGAAGGGACACGGCGTCGCCTTCGGCGACCTCGACAACGACGGCGATCAGGACGTCTATCACCAGCTCGGCGGCGCCTACCCGTTCGACGGCTTCGGCAACGCACTGTTCGAGAACCCCGGCTCCGACCATGCCTGGGTCACGCTCCGACTCCGCGGCCTGGGCGCCAATCCTTTCGCGATGGGGGCGCGGGTCGAGGTTCGGGTCGACGGACCGAGCGGCCCAGCCAGCATCCACGCGCTCGCCGGCTCGGGCGGATCCTTCGGCGGCTCGAGCTTTCAGCAAGAGATCGGCCTCGGCGACGCGGAGCGCATCGAAGCAATCGTCGTCCGTTGGCCCTCGGGCGGCGGACGGCAGACGTTCACGGGACCCTTCGCAGCACGCACCGTCTACGAGATCCGCCAGGGCCTCCCGGAGGTCCGCGAGCTCTCACTGCCAAGACTGACCCTAACCGGCACCGAGCGTGCCGCCCATGGACACGAATCGAGATGAAGCGACTGAACCCCACCCTTCTGTACCCCCTCGCACTCCTTCTGCTCCTCCGAGGACCGCTTGCCGCGCAGCAGCCCGAGGAGGCGCCCACCGACCCGGTCATCGAGGAGGCCGTGCGGCTCCTGGACTCCGGCGACGACGCCGGCGCCCTCACAGTGCTCGAGGCGCTGAGGGAGCAGGCCGACCCGGCTCCGCAGGGGCTGGCGCTGCTCGGGGCACTCTACGTGCACGCCGATCGGCCGCTCGATGCCCTCGACATCCTCGAACCGCTCTCCGAGCAGCCGAATCCGGATCCCGCGGTGCTCTACAACGCCGGGCGTGCCGCGGCGGCGCTGGGCCAGATCGAGCGGGCCGCCGGCCTCTACCAGCGGTCGATCCAGGCGCAGCCGTCCTCCCCAGCTCGCCGCGAGCTCGGCCTGCTCATGGGAGCGCAGGGCCAGTACACACAGGCGCTGGTACTGCTCAAGCCCTGGGCGGACGAGAACCCGACCGACGTCGAGGTCCGCCTGGCAGCCGCGTTCAGCGCCATCCAGGCCGAGCGCATCCCTGACGCCGAGGCGCTGCTGGGCGACCTGCCGCAGAGCCAGCCACAGGTAAGCCTGCTGTGGGGGAAGATCCTGCTCGCCAAGGGCGACCCCTGGGGAGCGCTGAACCTCCTCCAGCCCACGCTAGACACGGCCCCCGAGCGGATGCAGCTCGACATCCGCCGCACACTGTCGGAGGCCTACACCTCCGTCGGCCAGGCGGCCGAGGCGGTCGGCGTTCTCGCTCCCTACGTACAGAACGACCCCTCGGTGGCGCTCCAGGTGAGCCAGGCGCAGTACCAGGCCGGCGATCTCGAGGAGGCGCTCGGAACGCTCCAGCCCTTCGCGGTGGGCCTGATCGACGAGCTGCCCACGGGCTTCCCGGAGCACCTGGCGGCTCGCATCGTCCTGCACTACGGCCGCTTTCTCGCCATGCAGGGCGACCACGAGACGGCACTCCCCTACCTCGAGCTGGCGAGCGAGATGGATCCGCAGGAGAAGCAGGCGTGGCAGATGCTGGGGCAGACGCTGGCCGGGCTCGGTCGCCGCGACGAGGCGAAGGTGGCGCTCGAGCGTTTCCAGGAGATCAGCCAGAACCAGATCTCGTCCTCGAAGCTCGAGACCCGTGAGCGCCAGGAACGCGACGATCCCACCCAGGCGGCTCTCCGTGAGACCGCGGCGCTCATGGCCGAGCAGCGTTTCGACGAGGCGCTGGTGAAGATTCGCCAGGAGCGCTCGCTCTCCCCGACCGATCTGCGTCCGCTCCTCCTCGAAGGGCGCTTGCTGACGTTCATGGGGCGCTACGACGAGGCGTTCGCGCTCGCCGAGCAGGCCGTTCAGTCGGCCCCCAAGAGCGCCGACGCGGTCTATCTTCGCGGCAGCGTGCAGATGGCCCTGAGCCGACCCGAAGCCGCCGAGGCCGACTTCCGCCAGGCGCTCACGCTTCAACCGGAGCACACCGCCACGATGAACGACCTGGCCGTGCTCCTGATCGACGCCGGCGAGATCAGCGAGGCCCGACAGCTCCTGCTACAGGTGCTCGAGCGCAACCCCGGTGACGAGGTTGCGGCGGAGAACCTGGCGAACCTGGAGGGTTAGCCTGAGACGCCCGCTGCCGCGAATGGCGGCGCTACTCGTCGGCTACACGCTCTGCTCGCTCGCCGTCGCGGAGGGCTCGAAGGAGCCTCTGGATACTGAGCAGCGCGCCTGGTCGGAGCGGGCTCGGAAGGAGCTGAGCGCGCTGGCGCTCCCGGAGGCCGACACCGAGCTGGCGCCGGTAGTGCAGCGGCTGCTGATCGACCCCGAGCGCCTGCGCTCCGACGCCACCTTCCGCGGTCGCGTCGTCGCGGCGCTCGCCGCGGCCTGGCCCGCCGACGGCCCCGCGGACCTGCGCGACCGTCTCCTCGCCGAGCTGAGTCGTAGTCTGGACCTGGGCGCGCTCGAGCCGCTCGAGATGAGCTGGGGGTCGATCGTCCGGCCGAGCCGCGACCGCCAGGTGCAGTTACGGGGCGGCGGTGCGAAGCCGCAGCAGGCGGACCGCGAGGCCTACCGTTGGCGGGACCTTCGGCTCGGACCCGAGGACGCTCCGATCGAGCTCTCGGTCTTCTCGCTGGCCTCCGAATACATCGAGCCCCGCGCGGCGGTCGAGCTCCTCACCGCACTGGGTCGTTGGGCCCCGCGGCGCGAGTTGGCGGTCCTGGTCGATGATCCCCAGTTCGAGGCCCTCGAGTCGACGGCCGACGAGCTCGGCCTCCGCCTCTATCGCACCTGGCACCACATCTACTCTCCCTGGCCTCGCGACCCGATGAGCTTCGTGCAGACCACCGACGGCCGGCGGATCGCGGTCCTGCGCCCGAATCGGCAGGCCGGGCGCGAACGGGATGCGCTGATGGGGCTCGAGATGATCCAGGAGCTACCGCCGGAGCTCGACCAGAGGTACGGCGAGATGGCCTGGAGCGTAGCCCCGGTTCCGTTTCACAACGGACAGCAGTTGGTGGCCGCTGGGCGACTGTGGCTCTCCATCCACTCCGTCGAGCCACGCGCTCTCGAGCTGCTCGGCCTCGAGCGCGTACCGGTGGAGAGCTTCGCGGTCCCCGGCGGCGTCACCGGCTACCTCGATGCGGTCCGTCGTGCCGCCGATGAGCTCGGTCGCCTGTTCGGCCGACCGATCGAGTTCGTTCACGAGCTACCGGAACCGACCGCACGCGGCGACGGCTCCACCGCCGCGATGCACCAGCTCGGCGGTGGCGCCGGCTTCGACCTGGATTCGATCGTCACCCTCCTGCCGAGGCCCGATGGGCCGCCGGCGGCAATCGTCGGGCAGCCGAGCCTGGGTGCGGAGCTGGTCGAGCAGACTTCGGACGCCGAGCTCGCGGCCGCGGCGGAGCTCTACGAGCTCGGTGCCGACCCTGGCACCCTTCGGAAGGCTCTCGTCACCTTCCAGAAGGCTCCTCGAGCCGCCGGGCTCGCGGCCTTCCTCGAAGCCGTCGCCAGCCGCCTGCGGAGCCGCGGCATGGAGGTGCGACGCCTACCCCTGCTGCTGGTGCCGACGAACCTGCTCGAACGGCCGGAAGACTATCCGGACGACTTCTTCCTGATCGGTTGGCACAACGTCGTGACCGAGCGGCTCTCCTCGGACCTGCGCGCCGAGGGCTTCGCTTCGGGCCTCGCCACCGGCGACCGGCGCGCTCGTCTGGAGTACGAGCGCCTCGGCTACACGCTCGAGCTCCTACCCAGCCTGGTCGAGAGCGTTCGGCGCAACGGCGGCTACCGCTGCGCCTCCAATCACATCCGATCAGCGGAGTGAGCGCGCTCCCAGACCCGGAGCCGCCGGTCGCGCCGATCCAGCGGTAGGAGCTGCCGGCGGCCGCTGGGCCAGGCGATCGAGAGCGACCCCGGAGCCTCCCGATCTCCGAGCCCGAAGTGCAGGGTCAGAGGCGCCTGCGACAGGTAGGACGAGCCGGTGCGCACCTCCCGGACCTGCACCCCCGCTGCCCCTCGGAGCTCGACCCGGGCGCCCACGGCCGCCGTATTCCCGTCAGCACCCACCAGGTCGACACTCGCCCAACCCCTACCCTCTCGTGGCGTCCGGTTCTGCCAGATCTCGGCGCGCGCGCCCGAGTTCAGAATCGACACGTCGAGGTCACCGTCACCGTCCAGATCGCCTGTGACCAGGCCGCGACTGACGAAGACGGTGTCGAAGCCGCGGCCCCGAAGCTCCTCGAATCGTCCTCCACCGACGTTCTCGAAGAGCTGGTTCCGCTGCGCAAAGGTGCTCAACTCGTTGAACGCCGGGGCGTTGTCCAGGATATGGCCGTTGGCGATCAGCAGATCGAGGTCGCCGTCGAGATCGAGATCGGCGAGATCAGCGCCGAACGCCAACCACCGTAGCGACGCCTCCGCCAGGCGGGCGCCGTAGCGCTGATCGGTGAAGAGACCCCCGCCGAGATTCTTGTAGAGCGCATTCGCCTCGAACTCGAAGTTGGTTACGAAGATATCGAGCCGTCCGTCGCCGTCCACGTCGCCGAGATCGACCCCCATGCCCCCTTCGGCGCGCCCGTCCTCGTCGAGTGAAGCCCCCGAGATCAGGGAGCTGTCCTCGAAGGTGCCGTCGCCATTGTTACGGAAGAAGAAGTTCGGGTCGGCGTCGTTGGCGACGTAGAGGTCGGGCCAGCCGTCGTCGTCGAGATCCCCGAAGACGACGCCCAGGCCCGCCTCGTCGGCGCCGGAGAAGCCGGCCTCGGTGGTGTGATCCTCGAAGGTGCCGTCGCCGCGGTTGCGATAGAAGGCATCGGGCTCGCCGTTGTACATGCGCGGCGCGCAGTAGCCCCGGAGCCCGGTCTCCTCATTGCCACAGAACTTGTGATTGTCGAGCGCGAAGTCGACGTAGTTGGTGACGTACAGGTCCAGATCGCCGTCGCGGTCGACGTCGCTGAAGGCCGCGGAGGCGCTCCAGCGCGGATCTCCGGCGCCGCCCCCCCGAGCGACCTCGCGAAAGGTGCCGTCTCCCCGGTTCTCCAGCAGCAGATTGGCGCCGAAGGCGGTGAGATAGAGATCGAGATCGCCATCCCCGTCGACGTCTCCGGCGGTGCCGCCCGCGCCGTAGGCGGGGCTGACCACACCCGCCGGCGCGGTCACGTCGACGAAGCCGGCGCCTCCGTCGTTGCGGAAGAGGCGGCTGCCGGCGGTCGAGCCCTCATAGCCCGGAAGAGCTCCGCCGTCGACCCAGAGAGCGTCGACGTCGCCGTCGAAGTCGTAATCGAACAGGAGAACCCCACCGACCACGGTCTCGACCATGTACCGCCGCCCCGAGTCGCCGCGGTGGTGCTCGAAGTCGATCCCCCACTCCGCCGCCACCTCGACGAAGCGCATCGAGGCGGTCACCGGCTCGACGGCGACCGTCGCCGCGAGGAAGGCGGCGACCCGGAGAGCAGACCGGCCGTTGGACATCAGTACCAGACGACCACTTTCCTGCCGGCGGGGAGATCGGCATAGGTGCGTCGACCCCCTCCGGGCCAGTCAACGGCCAGCTGCTCGAGCCGAGCTTCGCTTCCGAGCCCGAAATGCAGGGCCGCACCGTTCTGGGAGCAGTAGGACGACGCCGCCCGCACCTCGCGCGACTGGCGCGTGTCGCCCCGGCGAGCCGTCACGATCGATCCGAGCAGGGAGCGGGCCCCGGTGAGCTCGACCTGAAGCCAGTGGCCCGCACCAGGGGTGACGTTCTCGTAGACCTCCGCTCGGTCGGTCGAGTTGCTGACCACGAAGTCGAGGTCTCCGTCCGAGTCCAGGTCCGTGAGCGCCATGCCGCGGCTCGACAGGACGACGTCGAGGCCGGAGTCCTCGACCTCCTCGAAGGTCCCCCTGCCGCTGTTGCGGAGCACCTGGTTGCGCTGCTTGAAGGTCGTCGTCGAGCCCCAGACGTCGACATTGTGGATGATGTGACCGTTCGCAATCGCCACGTCGAGCGCGCCGTCCTGGTCGAAGTCGGCGAGACCGATTCCGAAGCCCACCTTGTGGAACGAGGGCTCGGCGAGCTTGGACGGATAACGATGGTCGACGAACAGACCGGTGCCGGTGTTCGAGTAGACAGCGTTGGTCTGCTGATCGAGATGGGTGACCAGGACCTCGTCGTACCCGTTGCCGTCGAGGTCCCCTACCGCCAACCCCATCCCGGCCTCGGCGTCGCCGCGGTCGTCGAACGCGACGCCGCTGACCAGCGCGATCTCCTCGAACCGGCCCCCACCGAGGTTCCGGAACAGGAAGTTGGCGGTCATGTCGTTGGCGACGTAGAGGTCGACGGCCCCGTCCCGATCCAGATCACCGAAAACGACGCCCAGGCCCTTGCCGTTGGCGGCGCCGAAGCCGGCCGCCTCGGTCGCATCCTCGAAGGTACCGTCGCCGCGGTTGCGGTAGAAGCGGTCGGGCAGGCCGTCGTAGACGTCGGGATGGCAGTAGGAGCGCAGGCCGCGCTCCTGGAGTCCGCACGGAGGATTGTCGTCGAAGGTGAAGTCGACATAGTTGGTGACGTAGAGGTCGGGGTCGCCGTCCGGCTCGACGTCCCCGAACGACGCGGACGCCCCCCAGGCGGGGTCCCCGACGCCGGCCTCCAGCGTCCGCTCGGTGAAGGTGCCATCACCGTTGTTGCCCCAGAGCTGGTTGACGCCGAACGCGGTGACGTAGAGATCGATCTCGCCGTCGAGGTCGACGTCGGCCGCCGTTCCGCCCATGCCGTAGATCGAGCTCTCGAGACCGGCGCGTCGCGTGACCTCCACGAACGCGCCGCCGTCGTTGCGATAGAGCACCGGGCCACCGTCCCCGGCGACGCCCTTGGGCACCCGGCCGCTCTGCACGAAGACCAGGTCGTCGTCGCCGTCACGATCGTAGTCGAAGGCGACGACCCCCGACCCCATCGTCTCGATCATGTAGAACTCGCCGGTTCCGCCGTGCCGATGCTCGAAGTCGATCCCGCGCTCGGCCGCCGACTCCCGAAACCGGATCTCGCCACCGTCGGCAGCGCCGGCGGCCAGGAGAGCAAACCCGGCGAGCGAGAGGACGCTCCTCACGGCTCCACCCGCAGCCTGTGGCGGCCCGGTAGGTCGACCAGGCGCCTCTTCCCGCCATCGGGCCAGGTCAACAGGAGTGCCTCGATACGCTCGGAGTCCCCGAGCCCGAAGTGCAAGGTCGCCGAGTTCTGAGACAGGTAGGACGACGCGCTCCTGGCTCGACGGCGCTGGCTCGTCGCCCCGACCCACGCCTCGACCTCGGTCCCGACGCCCATTCCCGGGCCGCCGAAGGTCACGCCGAGCCACCCCGCGCTCGCACCGACGTTCTCGTAGAGCTCCGCGACGTCGTTCGAGTTGCTGATCGCCAGCTCGAGGTCGCCGTCCAGGTCGAGGTCGGCGGCCGCCATGCCGCGGCTCGAGAGGACGATCGACAGCCCCGGATCCGCCGCCTCGCGAAAGCGCCCGTCGCCGAGGTTCTCGAGCACCTGGTTGCGCTGTTTGAACGACGTTCCCGTCCCCCACTGATCGGCGTTGTGGGCGATGTGCCCGTTGGCGATCGCCACGTCCAGATCGCGGTCGTGGTCCAGATCGGCCATCACCACTCCGAATCCGACCATGTAGTAGGACGGCTCTGCAAACTGTGCGAGCCAGCGCCGATCGGTGAACAGACCGATGCCGGTGTTGCTGTAGAGGGCGTTGGTCTGCTCGTCGACGTGAGTGACCACCAGATCGTCGAAGCCGTTGCCATCGAGGTCCCCGAGATCGACCCCCATACCGGCCTCGGCCTGACCTCGCTCGTCGAACGCGACCCCCGAGATCAAGGCGACCTCTTCGAACGTGCCGTCGCCACGGTTCTTGAACAGGAAGTTCGGAGTCAGGTCGTTGGCGACGTAGAGATCCGGCCAACCGTCGCGATCGGTGTCCCCGAAGACCACCCCCATGCCCTTGCCGGACGCTCCGGCGAAGCCCGCCGCCCCTGTCGCGTCCTCGAAGCGGCCCCCTCCGACGTTGCGGAAGAAACGATCGCTCAGACCCGTGTACGGATCGGGGTTGCAGTAGGTGCGGAGACCCCGCTTCTGGATGCCGCAGATCGGGTTCTTGTCGTAGGCGAAGTCGACGTAGTTGGTCACGTACAGATCGAGATCGCCATCCCGATCGACGTCGGCAAACGCCGCCGAGGTCGCCCAATCGGGATTGTCGGCACCGGCGCTCTCGGTCACATCGACGAACGATCCGTCGCCGCGATTGAGCAGCAGACGATCGCTACCGAAGGCCGTCACGTAGAGGTCCGGGTCGCCGTCCCCGTCGACGTCGCCGGCCGTCGCGCCCATGCCGTAGATATCGAGGTCGATGCCCGCACGGGCCGTCCGGTCGACGAAGCTGCCACCGTCGTTGCGATAGAGCACCGAGCGATGACGCCGATCCTCGACGCTCGTCAGCTCGCCGCTCTGCACGAACAGAAGATCGTCGTCGCCATCGAGATCGTAGTCGAGCGCTACGACTCCGGATCCCATGGTCTCGATCAGAAAGAAGTCGCCGGTGCCACCATGCGCGTGGCGGAAGTCGATCCCCCACTCTACGGCCGTCTCGCGAAACCGGATCTCGCTGCGAAGCGGCGCCGCGACCGCCAGCAGCGAGGCGAGGGCGACGGTCGAGAGGCCGCACCGCATCGCTAGCCGAGCCACGGCGCTCGCACCGGTTCGCCTCGCTGGTACTGCTGCAGCCGCTGCTCCAGCGACGCCACGAGCGTGGTTGCGCTCCGCCGACGAGCCTCGGCGAGCACGTTGCTCTGCCACTGCACGGCCTCCTCGAAGCGACCGAGCTCGGCCAGGGCCATGGCCACGGTCTCCGCGTGGGCGAGCGTCTGCTGCTGCGAGAAGACCCGCTGCGCCAACTCGAGCGCTCGAGCACCGTCGCGGACCTCCGCCTCCGGCGACGTCGCCAGCAGCCGCGCGAGGAGATGCACCACCGCCCAATGATCCGGATGGCGCTCCGCACTCGCCTCCAGAGCCCGGCGGGCCTCGGCATAGCTCTCGCCCAGGACCAGCGCGAGTCCATGGCCGAAGTGCGAGGCGCGATCGTCCTCGTCGAGCTCGCCGGCGCGCTCGAAGTGCCGGGCGGCGTCGAGGAACTGGCGCCGACGGGCGAGAATGCCGGCGACCGCCGCGTGGGCCTCACCGAACTCCTCCTCGAGCTCCAGAGTCCTCTGGTAGCTGGCGAGGGCACCGCCGTCGTCGCCCCGCTGCTCGAGGATCCTACCCAGCCGAAAGCGAGCGGCGGCCAGCTCACTGGCCGTAGCGTCGCCCTCGAGCACCACCGCCAGCTCGCGCTCGGCGGCTCCGGTGTCTCCCAGCTGGGCGTGGATCGTCGCCAGGTTGAGACGAGCCTTGGCGTGCTCCGGGTCGCGCTCCAGAACCTTCTGCAGCTCGGACGCCGCTCGGCGAGGCTCGCCCAGCTGGCTGAGCGCCGTCGCCCACTCGGTGTGCGCCACGAGGTCCTCGGGATCGTAGCGATGGGCGAGCTCCAGATGACGCGCGGCCTCCGAGACCTCCTGTCGCTTGACCAGGAGCATCGCGAGATTGAAGTGCGAGTTCGGATACTCGGGGTTGAGCTCGAGCGCCTTGCGGTACTCGGCGATCGCGTCCTCCTCGCGATCCACCAGCGCCAGCGCCGCGGCCAGATTGTGGTGGTAGGTGAACTTGCCAGGCTCCTTCTCGATCGCCAGCAGCAGCTGCTCCACGGCGAGCGCCGGCCGGTTCTGCTGCAAGAGATCGATGGCACTGTTGAAGTGCAGCTTCGCACTCTCCACGATCGTGTAGAGGTTGTGGATCAGTGGGTCTTCGTAGCGGACCTCCTGGCGCTGGTTCAGCTTCAGGTGCTCGAGGGCCTTCGCCCGATCGCCGAGCTCCCGATGAGCCAGCCCCAGCTGATAGTGCACCTGGTTTCCCTCGGGCTGGAGCTCGAGGGCCCGCTCGAAGCGTCGGATCGCGGCTTCGAAGTCTCCCCGCTCGAACGCGACCTGCCCGAGCCCCTGCTCGGCGGCCGCGCTGTCGGAATCGAGCGCCAGGGCGCCCGAGAACGCGCGCTCCGCGGGCTCCAGCCGTCCGAGCTCGAGCAGGGTCTTGCCCAGGCGTACCCAGCAGGCCAGATAGTCCTGCCGTCTTTCGAGAGCCCCCTCGAAGCGCGCCTGAGCCTCCTCGAAGCGCGCCTCGGCGAAATAGATGGTGCCGAGAAAGTAGTAGGGCTCGAACTCTTCCGGCGCCAGCTCGATCGCGTTGCGGAAACTCGCCTCGGCCGAGGGGTAGAGATCGTTGACGTAGTAGAGCCGCCCGAGCTGGATGAAGGCTGTGGCCAGCTCCGCGGAGCCCGGCTCCGCCGCCAGCAGCGCGTCCAGTGAGGCCCTTTCCGCGAGGAGCTGCTCCCGGACCGAGTCCTCGAGATTGTCGAGGAGGGGTCGCGGGACCGCCGTGAGCTCGGCTCGCGCGGCCCCAGCGAGCAGGAGGACCAGCACGAGTGCGAACCCTGACCTCACCGAGCGTCTCCTCCTTGCCAGCCCACGAGGTAACGGTCGGTCGGAACGTCGCGCCAGTGGACCTCCGAGCCTCCCAGCCACCGGACGCGCACGCTCCGCCTCCCCTCGCCCCGCACGCCGACCAGCACCCGGGCGTCGTTGCTCGAGGCGTAGCTGCCGTCGGTGCGAACCCTCTGCCGCAGGGCGCTCGAGCCCTCGGTGCCAACGACTACCGCGGTGCCCAGGGCGGCGCGCCCGCCGACCCGCAGATCGAGTCCGACCCAGGAGCCGGCCCGCTCCGCCTCGTTGATACCCAGATAGAGCGGACCGGCGTTGTTGATGACCACCAGGTCCGGGTCGCCGTCGTTGTCGACGTCGCCGCTGGCGGTTCCCCGGCTGACGTGGGAGACCGTCAGGAAGTCGCTCCCTTGGGACGCGACCTCGACGAAGTTGCCGCCCCCCTGGTTGCGGAAGAGCTGGTTGCGCTGCCGCAGCGGGAGCGGCTCGTCGGCCGCCAGCTGCTCGGTGATCCGCTTCACTTCGCCGTTGGCGACGAAGAGGTCGAGGGCGCCGTCGAGGTCGTAGTCGAAGAGAGCGGTCCCGAAGCCGGTGAACGCATAGCTCCCCATGTCGAGGCCGCTCGCCTTGGTGGCGTCGCGAAAGAACGCGTCTCCCTCGTTCAGGTAGAGGGTGTTGGTCTCTCGGGCGAGGTGCGCCATGAAGAGATCCTCGGTGCCGTTCGCGTCGATGTCGCCGGCGACCACTCCCATGCTCGCCTCTGCCTGCCCCACCGCGTTGACGGCGGCGCCAGCGAGGAGCGCCGTGTCCTCGAAGGTGCCGTCGCCGTTGTTGAGCCACAGGTTGTTGGGCATCTGGTCGTTCGCAACGTAGATGTCGAGCCAGCCGTCGTCGTTGAAGTCCGCCGAGATCACCCCCAGGGCGTTGCCGGGCTCGAGCTCGATCCCCGAGCGCGTCGAGACGTCCTCGAAGGTACCGTCGCCGCGGTTGCGGTAGAGCCGATCGTGCTCGGCCTTGTAGGAGAGCGGCCCGCAGTAGTCGCGAGCCCCGGTCTGCGAGGCGCACGGCTTGTCGGTCGGAACCCGATAGTTGACGTAGTTGCCGACGAAGATGTCCAGCCAGCCGTCGCGGTCGAAGTCCACGAAAGCCGCCGAGGCGCCCCACCGGAGCTCTCCGACCTTGGCTTGCCGGGTCACGTCCTCGAAGGTTCCGTCCCCCCGGTTGCGCAGCAGGGTGTTGGGCCCCAGATTGGTGACGTAGAGATCGGGCCATCCGTCGTTGTCGAAATCGCCCGAGACGACGCCGACACCGTACTCGGTCGCCCGCATGCCGCTTTGACCGGTGACATCGACAAAGCGTTGTCGACGGCTGCCGTCGGCGGAGACGGACAGGTCGTTGCGGAACAGGCGATCGGTCAGCGGCTCCGCGTAGCGCGGCGGCAGGATCGCGTCGGCGATGGTCTTGCTCGGGCCGAGCATCCGCCCCTGAACGACGTAGAGATCGAGGTCTCCGTCGCGGTCGTAGTCGAGCAGAGCCGCGCCGCCACCCATGTGCTCGGCGAAGTAGAGCGCTCCCGACATCCCGTTGAAGTACTCGAAATCGAGGCCTCGCTCCACGGCTCGGTCGACGAACGGTCCACCGGACGCACCGGCGGAGACCGCCAACAGGGGCACCAGGAGCGACGCGAGGCGCATTATCCGCATGTTCGAAGGCTCACGACAGTCGACTCTTCAAGAAGCGTTCCAGAAAGCTACCCGGACTCCACGAGCTCGGGAAATCGCCTGCGTGCCTCGTCGACCAGGGCCCGCGCCGACCGCGGATCCCCCAGCCGCTCCAGCGTTCGGGCGGCCGCGAGATAGCCCTGCGGGTTGGGATTGGCCTCGACCAGCGCCCGAACGACCCCGACGGCCTCGTCGGGTCTGCCCTGACGGGCCAGGAGCAGCGCCAGCCGGCCGTAGGCGTTGACGTTGTCGGGGAAGTCGCGGAGCTCGCCCCGGAGCTCCTGCTCCGCCTCATCGAAGCGCGACATCGAGGCGAGGATGTTGGCGCGAATGACGCCCAGCCGCGGCACCGGACCGCCGACCGCCTCGCGAGCTCTCTCGGTGGTCTCGAGCGCCGCCTCGAAATCCCCGCGGCGCAGCTGTACCTGCGCGAGCGTGAACATCGCGGTCGTGTTCGGTGTCCGGAGCTCGACAGCCGCGCGGGCGTTCCGCTCGGCCTCTTCGAGGTCGCCGCCGGCGAGCGCAATCTCTCCGAGCAGGCCCCGAGCCGCCGCCGCATCCCAATCCAGCACACGGTTCGCGAACTCGGAGGCGGCCTCGGCGTCTCCCGCCCGTAGAGAGGTCCGGGCGAGCGCGAGGAGCAGGTGCGGCTCTTCGCGAGAGATCTCGAGGGCGCGCTCGTAGGCCGTGCGCGCACGCTCGTGGCGGCCGAGGCGCTCGAACGAGCGGCCGAGCTGTTCCCAAGCCACCAGCACGTACGGATTCTCCTGGAGGACGCGCGTCATCTGGGTCACGGCCGTCAGATGATCCCCCTCCACCGCCCGGCTGAGGCCGTCGCCGAGCCAGGTCAGCAGATGCGTTTGCGAGGCCGGCGCCGGGAGCTCGGCGTCGACTCGCGTCTGACCGTGGCCGACGTAGCCCAGGCTCGCCATCCTCTGCCACGTCTGGGAGTCCGTGTGGCCCGGCTCGACCAGCTGGACGTCGTAGGAGGCGACCCTTCGGCCCAACCGGCGGACCGTCTCGCCCTCGCCGTCGATCAGGTTCACACGCTCGGCGGGATCGGCCTCCAGGTCGTAGAGCTCGGGCTCG
The DNA here is from genome assembly GCA_025400095.1 of Phenganax marumi. Classification (NCBI taxonomy): domain Eukaryota; kingdom Metazoa; phylum Cnidaria; class Anthozoa; order Malacalcyonacea; family Clavulariidae; genus Phenganax; species Phenganax marumi. Next base: position 25,665 of record JAODVM010405026.1, read on the forward strand.
GGGCTGTGGATGTAGTGCCACCGGTCTTCGATCACCGATATGAGCTCGCTCCAACCGAAGTAGAACCGCGGGAAAAAGGTCTCGGAGTAGACCGGCCGGCTCCTCGCGGCCTCGTCGAGGGAGAGCAGCGACGTACCCTCGGTGCCGGCCGGGATGCCGACGCCGGCCAGGTCGAGCAGGGTAGGCGCGACGTCCGTCAACTGTGCGGCGACGTCGACCGTCGCTCCCGCCCGCTCCGCTCGCGGCAGCTTCAAGAGGAGGGGCACCTGGATCGCCTCACGATAGACGAAGATCCCGTGCTCGCTCTCGCCGTGATCGCCGAGCCCTTCGCCGTGATCCGATGTCAGCAGAATGACCGAGCGATCGTAGACGCCGAGCGCGCGGAGCTCGCCGATCAGCCGACCCACCACCTCATCGACCGCCGCCACCTCGGCGTCATACGCCGACTCGTAGCGCGAAGCATAGGGCTCCGGGGGGGTGTACGGCGTGTGCGGGTCGTAGAGGTGCAGGAAAAGGAAGAAGGGGCGGTCGGCCACCGAGCGCAGCCAGGGGACGACGGCGTCGAGCGTCTCCCCTCCGGTTCGTTGGAAGCCCGCCGAGCCGCGGTTCGCCTGGTAGTCGATCTCGTCCTCGTAGAGGTCGAATCCGTCGTCGAGGCCGACCTCGGCACGCATGACGAAGCTCGCCACCGCAGCGCCGGTGGCATACCCGGCGTCGCGGAGAAGTCGCGGCAGGTAGGGCAGTCCGGCGGCGTCGAGCTCGTAGCCGACGTTGCCACGTACTCCATGGCCGGGCGGTAGCAGACCGGTCAGCATCGAGGCGTGAGAAGGCAACGTCGTCGGGGTCGGGCTGTAGGCGTGCTCGAAGAGAATCGCCTGCGCGCGAAGGGCATCGATGTGCGGCGTCGAGATCGCGCCGTACCCATAGACCGGCAGGCGGTCCGAGCGCAGCGTGTCGATCGAGACGAGGACGATCGAGGGCCGTTCCGAACCGCCGCAACCGGCACTCGAGAGAGCCACCAGCGCGAGGCCGACCACTCCCGCCGCTCGTGCCAAAAACGCCGTAAAACGCCGCTCCATCCGGCAATTCTAGCCTCTGGGCGTATGCTAAGATTCGCCCGACCGATGGACGATTCGGCCGACTCCCAGGCGTCAGACCAACCTCCTGATCGACAGCAGCAACCAGATCTCGTCGAACGCCGGTCCATCGCCGCTGGCCGGCAAGCTCTGCCACAAGAACTTCTTCAACACCTCCTGGCAGAACGACACCGTGCCCATGGCGCTGGGCGAAGTGCTCAATTCGGAAGGCGTGAAGTCCGTCTACATCATGTCGCCGAACTATGCGGCCGGCAAGGACATGGCCGCCGGCGTGGAGCGCACCTTCAAGGGCGATATCAAGGGCAAGGACTTCACC
>JAODVM010405027.1:0-10487 GCA_025400095.1 Phenganax marumi
AATAATAATAATAATAATAATAATAATAATAATAATAATAATAATAATAATAATGGAAACTTTATTAGAATTTTTTCGTATACATACAATTGCAAATCTCACTTTTCAGGTAACTTACAATTGGCTACATGAATCTAACATTTTTACTGTTATAAACTATTTACAAACACATTCGGGACTGGTCCACTCTTTGTTTCTACAGCAAAAGATATAGTACGTTGTTCTAATTGCAATGGACATAATTTTTGTTAAGCAATAATAATAATAATAATAACAACAATAATGACGTTCTCTGATATCTTGTAGTCAGTCAGTCGTACTATCCCCCGTAGTGAAATCTATAGCAGTAGCTCTCTGATGTCTTGTACCTATAGTTTTCTACTGCTGCTCGTATTCATATCTGAGAAAACCGTCTATTACAGGTCAAATAGCGACCAAGGGCCACGTCTGTACCGTGAGCCTTTGCAACGAGAACGTCCAGGAAGGATTTACACCGACAAAGAGATAGCAATGACGAGTGGAGACGTCCCATCAGGTGCAGCGAAACAAAGATTGTTTACAAGGGAAACTATTGACAGCGCCAATTTGGGAAAACCGCAAGCCGCAAATGGAGCGTACAATAGGGGTCTGGAAGCTACTCTTCAGGCCGCTGATCAATGGCATCAACGCCCACCAACTCCGTATTGAAATGCACATTACATGAAGTAATGACAAATCGCACCAGTATATAATACTTCGAATTGTTTATAAACTCGCAAAGTAATGACATGTTCTACTTAACTTACGTGTCTTCATTCAACACGTCTTTGTAAACTTCAAACGCAGTAATAAAACACACTTTTCACTTTATGAATTTTCATGGAAACTTGTGTTGCCGAGATGTTTTCATCAACATGATATCAACTTCTTCTTCAATGTTCTTATTCTATGACTTCTACAATTTAAAGGCAAGAAATTGAAGTCTTCTTTAAAAATTGAAATCAAATCAAAATGCAAAATTCAAAATAGGATAAACTATATTTGTTTAACACGAAGAAAAGGAGTTTTTACTCGGCCTATGCGCAGAACAAATTGCATAGCATCTTTAAAAATAGATATGTTATTATTTCTTTATTTGTTAATGGCGGGTGTCAATCAGCGTGATAGTTTTCAGCCCGTTTGCTATATAACAAAAGGCGATTGAAAGCATGCAGGTTGTGGATAACAGGTGGCCATATTTGTTGAAACTTGTGCATTGAAATTACCTGAAACTAGAACGTATCGTTAAAAACCTTAAAAAATTCTCGAGCGAAAAAAATGTCAAACTCATGGCGAGGTAAGTCAAAGATAAGACCCAAAATTGTAGTTTTAAAGTCGTCACATACGTCGGTTCGTGTTCAGCCACATATAATTGTCAAAAAGACGGAACGAGTGTTTTGTTGTAACAAGACACATGTCACGCTGATCTCTAAGCAAATTCAAAAAGAAACAAACGCTTTCAACAAAAACTCTTTCAGCAGTAAGTCTAGGTTTACCATTCAAAACATTCTTTTTAAGCCTCTGCCGAATACGACAGCAAAAAGTCACTTCCTTTTAAGCTGTATTTATTTGTCACAAAATAACGACACGTTATCTTTTAATAGTACGCATGCTCAGTGCAATTGTGTACCATTTATTTGTAGCTGACGCTTAAACTCAGAATTTATATTTGCATGAAAGTTAACCAATCAAAATATACTAATAATAAGTAAGTGACAACAATATCTATTAGCTCCACACAGGCTGTTTGCGCGCATAACATGGCAATTAGTTTTTGGAACAGTGGGAGTCATTAGTCATCATTAGGGCATTTGCATTGTCGTGGGTTTGTTCATAAGTCATGGACTGGAATAGCTGTTTGTCGACGTCCGGGTCAGTTCGTCAGTCGCGGTATCCAAGCATTTCTTATAATATGTTTTTCGCCATGCTGTGTTTGACATTGGCTACATTCGGCCTACCCACGGGCCTACCTCAGAAACATGTCGTTCAGGAGAATTAACTAACATCTCTGCTCTTTAAAACAGCAACTGTAATTTTAAAACTAATTAACTTTTTCACATACGGTGCTCTCACTTTTAAGGCCTTATCTTCAGAAATAGGAATTTTGGAAGGTTATGAGAATTTTTTCCCAGGAATTGAAGTTTATAACGATTATTTAAGGAATTTAACGATCAAGGATACTTTGTCAAAATTACGGAAATCTACCGCAACCAAGACATAGATAAACCTTAGAAACGCCATTTCCGACGATGTGAGCCTCCAAACTTTGAAACTTTTTGTACTCGGCACCAGTCATGGTGGCTTTCAATGGAATTACTAACGACATCAAACCTATCTAGACTCTTCTTAATTGCGAAAAAGTTACCGAACTCACTTTATATTACGCTACTGTCGTGTATAAAATTTATTGTTATATAGTATTTTCGATGATGGTGTTTCCCCATGGCAGGTCAAATAATTTTTTTAAATCTCAGGAATTTTGTTTGTTTTGATGAGGAATCGAAAAAATCAGTTGTGAGACCATTGTTCTCTCAAGCCTGGTTTCCACGATGTCAGGTGACTTTTGTTTTGGATGGCCTAAGATCAGAAGCATTACCCAGCACGCGATTCTTGCATGTTTATTGCGAGTCCATAAAAGAGGGCTTTCAGAACGCTTGCAAAAGAAAGCAACGGGGCGCAGACTTGTCGCAATTATCCGAACAATATATTCAGTAACAATTATGCTAAAACTAGTTTACTAAGCATGCATTCCGCGTTGTTAAATTGTTCATTCAAGTTAAATTGTCACTGGCTCATTCTATAAAGTAAAAAGCCGACATACTAGCAGAAAAAGCAAGCTAGGTTAAGTGATACAAAGTTGCAGCATAAAAAGGTATGTTATTGCGCATCAAAAGTGATGTAGCGTTTCTTATTTCAAAACTAAGTTGCGGCCCGTTGGCTTCTTTAAGATTTTAAACTTTTTGCTTATTTTAAAGTAGTCAACGTTTAGTTGAATGAATGAAATTTTGACTATATTGGCAAAGCTACTGCGCAGAAAAGACGGCTCCAATACTTAGAAATCTACTGAGTGTAGCAGTTTATTTAAATATAACTAGCACGCGTAATGCCTTGCGTAGTAGATAGTAGTATAGATATCTTTATTTCAACAGGCTAATGTAGACACGCTTTCATTCAAACATCACAACATAAAATTGCAACAAACGCCCAGCACAAAACGTACAATCATGGTAAGCCCTTTAAAACTGGCATAACTAGGTTATGCGAAGCTGTTTGGTTAAAGTTGGATTAATGTCAACTCTGGATTATAAAATCAAACTACATTTCTGTACTGTATTTCCTAAAACGTTCGTTCGTTTATTGCAAAGCGTTCCAAATGAAGAGTGCAATCGTCACAGATATTTAGATGAAAGATAAAGGTCAAGTTTATCAGCCGTTACAACTGAAAGGTACAAGTTGGTTAAAAACGGCGGTAATCAATCTTGAAAAACAATCTTAACAACATGGTCACTTATAGTTTAGTTCTGTATAATGTCTAGCGCCAGGGGCCTGTTATTCAAAGGCGTTAAGCGTTTACCCCACGTTAAAATTTAACCAGCTGTTATATTCTGCGTCGTTCTGTGCGACTATTTGCATTAACACTTTCCACGTTGAGACTTCTATTCATTCAGATAATATTTGTAGCAAAACACTTTCAAGTTTTATAAACAAATAGTTGAAAACATTGCTTCAAAATTTACTTTAGGCCTATTTTCCACTAGGCGGAATTTTTCGAGCGAACGAAAAATAATTCCCCGCTAAAAAGTCGAAAGCAAGCCAATCATGTCGCTAGATTTATTTTTCAATCGAACAAATTCGCGTATTGGAAGAGCGCCTCAGGATTGAAATAACCGGCTTTTGAACAGTCTGGCCAGAATGATTATGCTCGTTAACTATACAGAGAAATCCTCTCGCCTTGTCTATCAAATATTTTCCCAACTAGGTCGGTATTCGCAAGAGGGTCCTGATCTCCGACACAATATAAAAATGGTGAAGCGGTACAATGAACACATAAAACCGAAATCCCGTTCAACGTTATGCCTGCTCGTCTTATGCGGCTCAGCCATCATGTTTTTTTCACTGGTTCTGATTGGCTGTGCTTTCGCCATAAATTATGGCGAAGATTTCGAATTCGATGATGCTAAACTCGAGGCGGCTATTAAAAGTCAGTTGAGTTATAGTCAGTACTGGGCTGGAGTTCCGGTATGTAAAGTAATTGATCAGGGGCCGGTTGTACGAAAGGTGGATAGCGCTATCCACCGGATAGTGATTTTTTAAAGCATTCGTAAAATTTCTCATCAATCGTTATAAAACAAGATTAAGATAACTATTCATGGAGTAAAGGCAGCTAAATTTATTTTGTTAGTCAATACGAAAGTTTGGCCGTTTTCTGTCCAGTTTTACGAGGGTTGAAAAATTCACTATCCAGTGGATAGCGCGCTATCCACCTTTCGTGCAATCGGCCCCAGGAATATAGCATTCATTTCAGGCAAAACAGAATGCACTGAAACTTACTTTTAAATTTTCCGCTATCCACAACTCTCTGTCGATCAGTTCTTCCTTTTCATCTTCACCCACCGCCTAAATAAAAAACCAACTTTAGCTATGTTTCCTTCAGCAGAATTGGACGACGGCAAATCGCGGTAAACTTCCAGTTATCATCAGAAAATGATGTTCATCTTTTTAATTCATTTTGATGTTCATGTCTTGGGTGAGCTGAAAAGTTCTGACCTCCCATTGCATCTGTGAGAGCTTGAGCTGTTTTCTTGTTAAGTAGTCTTTCTCTTCGTCACCGTATTCCTCGCCACGTATCGTGAATTTCCAAAACCAACGGACTTTAAATATGATATATTGCACCAAGTAATAAGGACTGTTTTAAAAAAAGGAACACTGGATTAATGAGAGATGACTCTTACTGCATCTCTAGGAAGAACTGTTTAGAACTGATACAACTATCCAGTATAAAAATAGTAAGTTTAGCTAGGTTTCCTCCTGTAGTAACACTCGATTAATGAGAGATGACTCTTACTGGATCTCTAGGAAGAACTGTTTAGAACTGATAGAACTATCCAGTAAAAAAACAGTTAGTCTAGTCTAGGTTTCCTTCTGTAGTAACTCTTAATGAATAAGAGATGACTCTGACTGGATCTCTAGGAATAAAAGTTTAGAACTGGTAGTACCTAAAAATAATTTGAATCCAAAGGACGTGTAAAAGTGAAGGTCGACTATAACCACCTCTGTAAAAACACACAAGGTTTAGTTTCAATGAGAAATCTTAAGCAGAAAGTTGATAAATTTGTATCTCAATGATAGTGACTGGTTGATCAGATTACCTAGAACTTTACATCTGATCTTTTTATAATTATTTACTCAGAAGAAACTATTGAAGCATTTATCCATCCAAGTATGTTTCACAACATGAGGTTACATTTACTACATTGCTTCTCAAGATCTGATGGTGTGGCCATCACTGAAGAAATGCTTAACAAAACAAGACTATTAAATAAACTAGAGCTCCACCTAATGTCAACATTTCTTTCAACAACACTTCGTAAAATATTCTCCTCTTCTTCTTTTACTTCTTCCTAAAACAAAAAAAAAAATTTTAGAATAGACCGAACTTGTCCAGGACACTTGCCATTTAATAAAATGTTTCTTCTCATATGACTGAATATAGAGTATTTGTTGAAGTTTAGATCACCTTAGGTCGTTTCTTCTTCTTGACTGCATTAAACAGTCCTTCTTGCATGGCAATGCCCATTGCCTGAAATGAAAAGAACACTCATTATGTTGTAGAAAATCTTAAAGAATTGTTGACAAATTAGCTAGACTATGTAAACCTTATTTCTGTATTTAGGTTCTTTCAAAGCATAGGAGACAGCTTCATTATAACGTTGCCATCCATGAAGATACTAGGAAATTAAGGTAAATCATTTAAAATTAAGAACAATCATTCGGCGTTCGTCAGACTTTGGTGGCGCAGCATCTTTCACAAATGAGATGAAAGCACATATATACAGTGCATGCTTGCAAATAACTATATCGAAATCATTTCTCTATCTACCTACCTATCTACAGAGTAAGATAATGAAATAGGGACACTGGTTTTTTGGCTGTACCTGTAAAACGCTGACCACAGTGATAGTGACCGCAATAACAATCCTAATATCTACTTGAGGCGAGACCCGTCGCTTGTAGTATCGATAGTAATTATAGTAAGCTTCCTCTGAAAAAAAGATACATTGGTTTAAGACGGTTTCCCATCACACGAATTTGTTCGAGCGAAATATAAATCGAGCGACATGATTGGCTTTCTTTGGACTTTTTCGTGGGGAATTATTTTGCTAGCCAATCACATTTGCTAGATTTATTTTTCGCTCGAAAAATTCCCTCTAGTGGAAAACAGGCCTTAATTAGTTTGCAAATGGGTAAGGGGGGATGGGTGTGGTACATCAGGAGCACCAATAAGGGATGTGCATACAAAAGAGGGTCACAAACCTGGATGGTCCAACATGTAATCATAATCTTTGCGTTGTTCGTCATCTTTTAAGATCTAAAATGATACACCATTATGATGCAACATGCCAGAGTATTCTGTTGACAAGTAAACTTGTCGAGTGCAAAATAATAACGGAAGAAAATAATTAGACCAAAATGTTTCACAACACCAAGTACCTCCACAGCTGTCGCTATTAATCTAAACTTTTCTTCAGCATCTTCACCCTGAAAATGACACATGTTGCATGAAAATAGGTTCGTTATGTGTGTTTACATTCATCCACAACATACTAGTTAATGTAGGGGGGGGCAAGGTGGGGGTGGCCACCACTGCCAATGATTTTCATAATCAGCCTTCTGATTTGCCCAAATTTAATGAGAAAAGGGGGGGGGGGTTTAAAAGAGTGAAAATTTAATTTTTCGTGGACCTTCTTAGAATTTGCCCCCTCAATATAAAATCTTGGTGGCACTACTGTTTACCTTATAGATGTCTGGATGGTACTTCTTTGCTAACTTTCTGTAAGCTTTTGTAATTTCACTCTAGATAAACACACAGGACATTGTGAAGTTTGAGCAATTAGCATGCCAGTCAATGACATGTAGTATCAATATAGTACTACAAAATATTATCAAAACAGTTTCATAAATATATCAAGAAGTATGAAAAAGTTATACGAATGCATCAGAAGAGTTTTTTCTTAAAATAAATTGTCATGTGTTGGACAGAGAGTAAAGAAACAGAGTGTGGTGCACTGAAGTGCAAGTGCATGGCAACTCAATGAATTGTAAGACCTCTATCCACTTGACTACATGCCCACTCATTTATGTAAACGATTTGAGAATTTTATTATGTAAATCTTATCTGTTATAACATTTACTAGCTTTTGATATCTGTGAATCACAGGTTATTTTGCTTAAATATGACAGTATCAGGATATATTTATACATGGGTGTCTGTAAAATTTCAAAAGACCTTTCAGCAAAAAAGCAATTGTGTATTTTATAAAAAGGGCAATATATTTTGTGCACAAAATTTAAACAAAATTCAACCTTCGAGGCTTCTCTAGTAACTCCAAGCACTAGAAAACACAAGAAACAGAACAATTAATGGAGAAATTTGTTGAAAAAAGAAAGTAAATCTGGACATTGATGATATATTAATGATTTGTCATGATATTTAGAAAACTAGTTGCAGAATGTGCTTGAATGTGATTGGTTAGTAGCCGGCAAGCTTTGTTGTGATTGGTCGACACAGATTTACTTGCTTGGGGGTGACCCGCAAAATAAACAAGTAAGAAAAGTAAACGTATCAATATCATTTCCGCTATTTAAAGCAGCGTGTAATAACAGCACATCTTTGTGGAATTTTACGAGTGAATTAAACTCAATTCTCTGCCGCAAATTATACCAAAACCAGCTGATTTTAAAGTATGTTGTACCTACCGTCGTAACAATTGTGCTCCCCGCAATATAAGCCTTCAAAAAATCCATTTACGGAGTTGAAAATCGTGAATAACAGAATTAAACTAAGAGCGTCTACAAACTTGCGTTCTTTCATCTTGTAATAAATTTGTTTTGGAATACTATCGCCCGCGGTGCTATCAGCAGTCGTTTAACACTGGTTGAGATACTTCATTTGAACATGGAATTACGTTTATGATGATTGTGTAAATTTGTAGTAACTGCACGTGGTAACTGTTTGCAGTATTTTTCAAAAAGTGGTATAATTATAACTTTATTTCAAAAAGGTAACTCTAGTAGCCGTTCTGTTTAACTTAAAATATTTAGCTACACTTTCTTCTTAGCTCTCTCCAAGTAATAGCCAAAACCATGACAAGTGGACACCATATAAATACGTCCGACCAGTGAATATTTCACTAGCAATAGGTCGTAGGGCTCCAAGAGACTTATAAAAATTAAAAACCAAGAATTAATAGTTAATTATCAATGTGCCATTTAGTTAGTGACTAATTCAAGATCTATTTTGACTTTTGCCCGTAGTTCAATTCGGCTCCACCAGAAAATGGTAGGTCGATGCCAGTGAGAAATGTGCCTTCAGCAGCAATATAAACACAACATTTTCCAATTTCTTGCAGTGTACCCATTCTGCCTAACAACTGGAGAATTTTCTGTGGTTAAAGGCAATGACACTTGTAGTAAATGGAGACAAAAATGATCTAAACCTGCGCTTTTTCACCAGCATGTATTGCCTGTTCTTTGTCTGGCTCGCCTGAAGCATATTCATCCCAAAGCGGAGTCATAATACTACTAGGAGATACACTAAATAAAGGTACAGTCCTAATTAAAATTTTTTTGATTTTTGAGTAATAGTACTAAAGGAAAGACATGGTCAGAAAGCGTGGCGAACTTATTCAAAACACAGATTATATAGCCTCCTGGAAGACAATATCTAGTCTTCCAGCAAGCTACAGAGGATTATAAACAACTGTGGTCAAGCTTCTAGACCATAGATAGGCAAAAAGCTGTAATATGGTGGTCAATGCAAAGCCAGCAGCAAATGTATGCTTACCAGTTAACCCTGACATTGTGCTTTGCTTCGTCTATAGCTAATGCTCGGGTCATTGACGCAATACCACCCTGTTTGAAAACATAATATAACATCACATGATAATTTGCATATAATCATAGCGACAACTAGAGTTATATTTCCATCGTACTTTTGTTGCACAATATGCCACAGCTCCTGCTTGCCCAATGATTGAGGTTAAACTGGATATGTTAATGATATTTCCTTTAGTTTTGCGAAGGTATGGAAGTGAAAACTACAAAAAAGCCAAAAATATACAAATTGAAGCACTTGAATGAAATTTTGTAAAATCTTGCAAAAATGTTCCCAACTAAATTATAAACTTTAGACTGCTTACAAACAGATATTTTACAATAAGATAAGTTTTTCGTTTACAAACCTTGCATAGCAGGAAATAACTAACTAGATTAAATTGCAATAACGATGTGAAAGCTTCGGTCGAAGTGTTGTCAATGGATGTTGATGGCGGGTCTACAGAATATATTGTGGGAAAACAAATTATCTAACTTAGATTTGCTCGTCAGAGCATGCTTTCTATTTTCACAAAGAATTACAATACTAACGCCAGCCGGCATTGTTCACAACACAATCAATTTGCCCATATTTTTCAACTGTTTTCTCCACCAAACTCTATGGAAAGAAATAATTTCAAAAACAAGAACTTACCACATAAGAGTTTCATTTTACCTCAAACTAGTTTATTTATTTTTTATTTTTTATACCTTTAAGTCACTTTCTTTACGTATATCACATGGAATAAAATACGATTCCCCTGGGCCATTGTTATTCAATTCAAACTCCAATTGCTTTCCTGTAGTCTCTGTAATTTTAAGACAAGAACAACTGAGTGTGAATATCTATCATGCTAAACGAGAATCATGCAGAGAAATTCTTGCTTTGATAACTGTTAAAGCAGTCTTTCTAATGAGAAAGTAGGGTGCTTTGAAGTGCATTATCCTTCATTCAATGAGTTAACTGGAGACATTGTCCTATAGTTTTGTTAGGATGCAAGAGTATTGCCTAAACAAATATATATGGTGTTTAACAGACACAATAGGATAAATAGGCTGGGTGCACTGATGTGTAATGCTGTGTGATACGTTAACAAGAGTCTGCAGAAAATTTCAATGGTACAGCTAGAGGCATGAGAGAGTTAAGAGCGATGTTTTACAGACCTCCTCTTGCACAAAAAACTACTTTTGATCCTTCCCTTACTACAAACAAAGAAATACATTGTTACATGATAGCTAAATCATGTAATTAACTCCACGCCTCTGCATGAATCAGTAAATAGTTGTTTCCCACAAACATACGTAAACGGACATGGTTTTGGTTAGCCATAAGAATTTGCTTGCTCATAACGATGCATCAGCAGTTATGTCATATA
>JAODVM010405137.1:0-10486 GCA_025400095.1 Phenganax marumi
CTTGTGTGGGCATCATGGGCCGGAAACGGCCCAGTACTGAGAAAGGGCCAGGGATGGATGCCACATCCTCGGCCCCTTCAACGCGTGATGTCAATCTTGACCTGCTGGAGGACTACCGGACGGCAATCAATGGGCTGCTTGACAGGCATGCCCACACAATAATTATACCAATCCCCACACACCACTGCTGACAGTCATCCGGTGATTCAGCTTTGGATTCCACACGACCAGCTGCTGCTGCAGGTGGCCTGAAGTATGGATGGAGGATCCTTTGATGGTCAAAGAAGGAGGTCGAGAGGACAGGGGTATGAACAATGACAACCATTTAATTTAAGTTTTAAAAATATTGTAAGTTTTATTCCTGGCATTGCCACAGGCTCCCTTTAACTCAGCCAACTACCAAGCGATGATGGACACACCGGATGCCAAGAAGACCTACAAGTGTGGTCAGAACTGGTTTCGCCACAACCTTCAATACAATCCTTCCCCGGGAGTGCCGTGGCTGTAAAGATTTAGACATGTTCAGAGTTGAAACAGTCATGACCCTGTGACTAAGACACCTATCCGGACGTCAGCGGTGGAGCAGCTGATGAAACACCATTTTCAGCTGCCCGCCCCCTATCCCACGATTCTGAAAGTCCACATCCAGGGTGCTACTTGGCTTAGAATTAGTTTAATGGGGCCGTTGAATTCAATCATCTGTCAGCTGGTGGATCCTGTCAGGACTTGACTTACAATGACATTTCTCAACCCATGGCTGGAGAAGATCCGCCTTATGGAAGGATCAGGGCTATCAGCCCTGTGGAAGTGGACATTGCTTTTGCCCTGTCTGCTCACCGGGACCTTGCTGACTTGACAAAGATGGATGAGTGGAAGAAACAGTTTCTGACGGTCTCCTATGAGTACTTGATTCAGGATGTCCAGATTGAGGAGTGGCTTGGACTTGACAATTAATTTGAAGGAACTTCCGCAATGTTATTAACCATGTTTCCATGTTGCTTTGTTTCTGACTCAAGGCTCTACCTGCTGGCTTTCCAAGAACGACAGATCCTTGACTGAAAATCAGACTCAGAGTTTTTAAGTTGAGTGGCTAGTCTTAGTAAAAGCATTTGACAACAAGTTCATGGCAGGACGTTTGAGCTTCATGGTGTTGCTCTCAAGCACTCGCCTTTACAAATCTTTTACAGCATCATCAATTTCAAGAAGGATGTGGAATCCAAGCATGGTCCAATATCCTCCGAAGACCTCTCCCAGAAGTATCTGCAGCATGTGACGTTTGCCAACCAAGATGATGCCGTTACTTGGACAGCAACTCAAGGGTGACCACAAGACCAACCTGAGTCTGAGTCTCCCGGCTGCTCATCCAAGGTATCCCCGTCCTTCATTGACACAGCTTGCACTATGCAGAACCGGGCTGCTTGTCCAATCAATTGATTTTGAAACTAAACTGACTAGAGCAGCTCAGGGGCTTGTGGAGACTACCAAGGTCTTGGCCGACCAGGGGCTTGCCGAGATGCTGAGAAATGCTGATGAAATGCAGCTCTCAGTCTTTCGGGATTGGACTAAGTTCCAGATCCTCATCCAGCAGGGCAAGACACCGGAAGGCATCAAATGGGTCTTCATGGCTGCGTATCTTATTTGCAAACAAGTTAATGCCTTTGAGCTCAGGTATGACGGAATTAAATTGAGTTTGAATCTCAGGTATGACGGATCACACCAGGGTTACCTGAATGCTGGGCACCTGAGCTGCAGAAGCCTACAGGGAGTGACTTGCAAGTGCATGCTTGCACAAAAAGCGCTCCTGGACCTGATGCTCCGCCACATGGATTCGGAATTTGATGACTGGCCTGATCATGTCAAAAAGGCCATCAGGGAGGTGTCTCAGGGGCACAATGCTCTTCGAGAGACTCTGTGCCGCAAGTGATACTGAAACCAAACGGTGACCGGTGTGTGGGTGGTTCCATGTGTCATTGAATCATTGAACACTCTTGTTAAGGAAAGTCAAAAATGAGCAGATCACATGGCGAGCAGGATGGCCAGACTCGGCTGACCGCTTTTGGCAGCTGCTTGAAGCTGCTTGGTCTATAATAACAACTGGGGTGGAGTCATAAACTATCAACAAACGTTATTGAACAACATGTCAGGACACCGTCTATTCTGCTGACTATTGGACTGCAATCACCAATTTGGTGCGAAACCGCCGAGCTATTGCAGAATACCTGGATGCCCCTGAGTTTAGACATGAACTTCAACAGTGCTCGGAGCTCTTTGCAACAGAGCAGAAAGCAAAGAAGCAACGGCAAGGTGATCTGGTGGATGGGGATCAGACCGCTGTGGTCGCCGCTGAAGATGATGAGGAGGAGGATCCCACACCTGAGGAGGAAGAGGTGCAGCAAATGAACCACTTGCTCGTGGAGGACACTCCAACTTTGCCCTTCAAAGCCAACACCCCAGCTTCCAAAACGGAGACCATGAAGGAGAAGCTGCTACAGTTCAAGAAACTTGCAGTGAGGAAGGTGTCTTCAACTGAAATTTAAATTGATTCTTTTATTGTTATGTTACGATTTATTAAGTCCAATCTTACCAAACGCTCAAAACTCAGGACACTCTCCCTCGGGTAGCTTGCTCAGGTCCACACGACTTGCAAGTTGCTGGTGGAGCCTAAGACAGAGAACGAGTTGGTCGATCTTTGGAGTGACAGCTTCTTGAAAGACTTCAAGGGTGAATGGACGCTTGTACTTATTTTTATTAATGTGTCTCAGTCAGGTCGTATTTAAAAACATCATAATTTTGACATTTTCTTACTATTACTGTCTTCAGATCTGAGGAAATCAATCCATGCAGGAGAAGAGCCTTATGCCACAGCATTGCTCGCCCATGTCTTTGACAGCAAGCTTGCTTCAGAGGCTGCTTCACAACCAAAGGTTCGAGCACCCCCTTTGCGGGATTCTTGGCTTTAAATAACTAATATAATCTGTAATAATGTAGACTTGGGCATTTATGCAATCTTATCTGGAGCATCCACTGCTGCTCAGTGGGGCAGTCAAACTCAGGACAACCGAGTCCAGAAGCTGCTGGGAGCGATCGCGAAGCTTGGATGTTTTTGAATGTATTTTGTAAAATATAAAAGTCCAAGTCTTAGAATTAAGGAGATGTCGCTTTGAGCAGAATGCTGATGGCGCCCCTGTCTGGAACAGCTCGGATGTGATCTTCATGCATGATGGCGGACGACAAGGACCATTAAACTTGTCAATCATCAGTCATTGGAAATTCAATGTTAAAAGCCTGTACTTCACAGGCAACCGCAGCCAGCTCACCACAGTGAAGTTGGGGAGCGTGGCAGTCAACAAATCAGAACGGCAGCTTCATGTGATCTATGATGAGGAGGCTATCATGGCTCGGCCAGCCTGTCATGATTGATAGAACTGTCTATCATTAAGCTGAAATTCACACTGCCAGGCGAGACCGCAAAGGAGCACAGAATGTGAAGCAGATCGAAACTGTTCACATGCTGATGCATCCGGATGGCCTCCGGATTCCCAAGAAGAGCAGGACAAACTTTAATTCAATTGTGCCCTTTGAATCATCCACGCAATGATCTGTTTTTGTGCTTCTGAGTCTGCCAGGACGCATTTTAAAGGCACCAATCGTGGTGATGTTGTCGCAATGGTGAGGCTTCCAGACTATGAGGCCGAGACGACATGGAAGCTCCCGGTCATGGACAAGCGAAGCTTGTACAGCCACCATAGGGTGGCTGTGGGCGGCAGCTGCCCAGACGGTGGAGAAGATCGCCCTGAAGGAGAATGTTATTTTAAAGTTATTGAGTATTTTCCCTGCATGTCAGATCCCTGTCTCAGGACGAAAGCCGCCCTCGACCATGGAGCCGGTCTTCTTCCACGCTGGACCCTGGGAGCTCCAGGAAGAGATCCTGTTGGACTTCAACATCCAAGCCGTGAATGACCTCACGGCTGGTGTCTTGTCTTGAAACTTGTTGATCCTCTGTCTGACTCTGACCCTGAGCCTAATGAGTCTTAAAAAAAAAGGAGATGGCAGCATGGCCCTGATCGCGGTGAAGAACAATTGGCCTTATGTGGGCTTGTGCTTCAGTGAGGATCATGCCTCTTGGAATTGAACTGTGTTTCATGAATCATCAATAATTTGAGACTTTGTCGAATGGATTTCAAGTCACAAATTTTGAGGTGAAGCAGCTCACCCGGCGCTTGGAAAATTTGGTCTTCCAAGCCATGCAGGACCCGAAGGACAAGCTGTTCAGCAGTGAACTTGCAAAGTTGATCAAAGATGCCAAGAAGTTGGGCAAGGACGGTTTGACCAATAAAAGTTGTTTTTTAAAACTTGCTGATAACTTGTCTTAAATGGTTGTCGTTGTTCTTCATGTTGTTGGGACTTCACTTCAACCGCTTGATTTCTCACTCGTTCAGGAGGAAGGTCCAAAGCCAAAGGGCAAGCCGAAGGGAAAGCCGAAGCCCAAGCCAAAGAGCAAACCTGACCAGGAGGGCCGTGATGATGATGATGAGGACGAGGATCTGGAGGAGGCTGATGAGGTGATGATCAATGAGAAATTGATGTCTGACGGTGGTGAGAGCCCCAAGACACCAGAGTGGCTGAACTCAGAGGGGGAAGAGACCCCCCCGCCATCGGATGAGGAGGAGTGGAAAAGGGAGAACTTGCCACAGCCCAAGACAAAAGCACAACCAAAACCAAAAGGACAGCCTAAGGGTGAGCCAAAGCCAAAAGGACAGCCAAAATCCAAGGGGCAGCCGAAAGGAAAGCCAAAGCCAAAGCCTAAGTCCAAGGGCAAGAATGATGGCGACAGTGAGGCTGCGGAAGAGATTGCCAAGAAGCTCCGTGGACGACCGAAGGGTGGAAAGCCCCCTACTGAGGGGGCGGGCGCAAGCTGAGCTTTTCACCTGCTGCAGCAAATGTAGCTGCAGGTGTCGCTGAAGCTGGCGGTTGTGAGTCACCTTCCATTTCCAAACTCGGTTTGAGTAACTTGAGCCACCTATTAAACTTCTAAACTTGATGAGTCACCTAGCCATCTCCATGTCAAATTTCAACTTATTACTTATTAATTTTGACTTGCAAACTTTACTGAATGAGTGACTCCATCATGGGTTGAGCTCCAGTGGCACACAATTTAAATTCCAATTCTAGATCTGAGATAGCTGCCAGTCAGTGACGCCAGTGATGTCCATTCCATTGGCTCCTGCATCATGCCGCCGCCGCCGAGCTTGAAAAGGGTGTCTTGAATTTGATGTTTTACATTTATTTTGATTGCAGTTTGATACAGTCGGATCGCACGTCTCACAGTCTGATGATGTTGTAGTATTTTGGCTGGGTGGGGGGTGGCGGTGTGGCTGCAGTCACCATGCCACCCAATAAACGGATCAAAATTGGATCTGATTTCTCGGGGTTGGAATGTATGAGTTGGGCCGCCATGACGCTTGTCAAGCAATTATGTGAATGAACAAACTCTGAGTCGACAGTCAGTCATTTTTTATTAAATTATGATCGCTGGCTGTCAAATCTTGCTCAGGAAGATTGGCATGTCCTTTGACCTCCGCTTCATCAGTGAGATCAACGACAACCTCCGGGGCATCACCCAAATGATTCATGAACCAAAGATTGCATACAAGGAACTTGGGTGGAAATGACAATGTCATCATCCATTTAAAAGTCATTCGTTTAAATTTACATTTGCTTCTTATTTGCGCTTAGTAAGGATGCTTTGAAACGAGATGTGGCATCTATGCCCCATGTACATCTATATGGAGCAGGTCCTCCTTGCCAACCGGTGAGTTCAGCTGGGAAAAAGAAAGGAAAAGTTACTTGTCCGCATCAATGACAAAGAATTGAACATTGGCCCAAAACCCAAAAAAAACCAAATCATTCTGTCTCTCAGGCTGACTTGCGTGCTCGATGCTACAGTGCGACATTCCGCTACATCGACCAGAAGCGCCCGGACGCAGTCCTCTTGGAGCAAGTTCCCAATATCCTCAGGTCAAAGAAACTCAAGAAGAATATTTTTGATAGATGGATCATGAAGCTGCTTGGAATACATTCATCATCAGTTTTTAATTGATGTTGTTGTTGAAACTGATTGCAACCCAGGCTCTCCATGATGAAGGATCCGGATGGGGAAAGGACTTACAATGTCTACTACAAAATCCTGGATGCATCTGAGTATGGGTTGCCGCAACAAAGAAAGCGGATCTTCATCATTGCCCTCAAGATCAAGAAAAAGAAAGGTGCATTCCATTGGCCTTTGCCATGCAAGAGGAAGGTGCCTATGAGCTCGGTGCTGGAAAAGAAAGTCCATGTTGAGGAACGACTCTCAGCTTCAACTTCATACTTGACTAGTTCGTTTCTTATTATCAATGTCATCATCCCCAAGGACCACTGTCACCCCATTCCCAGAAGATGCTCCGCCGGGGGCTCCGGCAGATTCGTAACCTTGGTGGTGATGCCCGGCAGCAGATATGGTTCTGGCCTCAGCCGTCCAGGAATGACTAGAGTTTGGTCAGGAATTGGCTTATTTTGAAGTTCAAGTTGCTTCCCATGATATGATAACTACTAAAAATAACCTAGCAGCAGCAGTGGCTGCAGTGGCTGCTGAACCATGATGGCACAGGAGCTCCTGGCTTGTGCAGGGGGTGGGGTGGGAACATGTCCAACTAACTTGTCATCAATCTTAGGCTTGTGGACATCGCATCATCCAAGAAGTTCCAGTGCAAGCCACGGCGGTTCACGACTCCAACTTTGACTCGCACCCGTGGCATGCAGAGTGGATGGTGGCTGACAAAGCTGGATCGCCGCATGTTGCCCAAGGACTCTTGACTTCAACAGAATCACAGTGTCTTTGAATTCAGAGCTCAATTCAACCCATCATGTCTGAGCAACTTGGCTATAAGGAAATGCTTCGTTTGCAGGGAATCCCTTCGGATGTGAGTGACCTGGCCAGCAAAATGAAAGTATCTCAGAATGAGATTGGTGGAGCTGCCGGAAACGCTTGGCCGGTGCCAGTTGTTGCTTCCATCCTTTCAAAGATCAAAGTATCCATGGGATGGTGACCGACTTTGAGCAAGCACGGGTGGAAGTGAAATGGGTTTGCATTGGCACAGTGCTGAGTATGTGCAAGTTCGTGCTTTCGTTGCTGTCAAAATCATTCCTTTGTCAAGTCTTTTGATTAAGGTTCAGTAGCATTTCATACTCTCAGCAGCAGTGTTTTGTCCGTGCCACTGTGATGCCAGCAATGTTCTTCGTGTCACGTGAAGACATTTTGGAATTCCTCCATGCCGTCGCTGATGACAAGATCTGTGTGGTGTGCTACACATGCTACTTTGAGGAGTTTTTGGATGAGAGTCTTGTCTTTAACCTGGTAGCAACTTGGACTTCAAAAAGGAAACTATCACTTTAATAAAACAGGGTCCTGCGTCAATCATTTGTATTGGAATCTGAGGAGTGACATTAAAGCCCTCTACATGGCAGCAAAAGATTGCCGTTGCGATTATCATGATGATGATGCACATGCATCTGAAGACTCTGAGTGAGGGAGCACGGACAAATTATGTGGTGAAAAAAGTGCTGATGACAGTTTGCTCACATGCTCACTGACATACTGAATCTTGAACCTTCCATGCTCTTGAACCCTCCACTACAATTTGCTCCATGGCCGGCCCGTTCTGAGGCTTGGACCATCGTGGTTCAGCAGCTGCTTCTGCTGTTGCTCTGCTGGGGCTTGGCTTAGGGATGGGAGGAAGGGTGGGTTTGGTAGGAAACCATCATACATTTTCATCATAGGCACCATAATTTTCACCCGACTCCCAGGTCAAAACACAGAGGGGCCATATCTTATCCCACACACTCCTTTAAAATAATTTATACATTGGGGTGGTTGATCCGGGGTCAATCTCTGCATCGCAACATCTTACAACCTGATAATAACTTACCCCAACTTATTATTTCACTATCATAAATTGTTGAATGTGGGAAATTGTGAACTTAGGTTGCAGGTTTGTGCAGCGTTACATGTTTCATCGTTCACCCGGAGGTCCTCTTTTAGGCTAGTTTAAGAGTCAGGAGGTCCATACTTCCAGGGTTTATTATGATAAGTTTGAGCTGGGGATCTAAACCCTCTGGTCACTGACCATCATCACCAGCATCATGTAACACTGTACCTCAATGGTTTTATAGTGCTGGACGAACGACTTGACCTGTGACCTGAATGCATGGTTCCAATTGAAATGGTCCTGGGTCACGTTTCTAATTTCACACCGTCCTTATTATTTTAACACTACTTCAACAGACCTGGCACCATGTCCTGAATTTTTATTGAATAACTGTTTGACGTCCTGTCATTGGAACACATTGCCAGGACCAGTCTTTAAACTTGTCCATCTTCCTTCCCTTAATCACCCGAGAACTCTGAATACCAAAATTAAAACTGTAAACACTATTTTAAATTTGAACCAATTTTGTGTCAATGATGATTATCAGGGCCAGGATCTTGGAATTTGGACTGTGTGGTTGGATGATGGCCGGAGACTATGAATACCTTTCGCAACAATGACTACCGCAAGACAAATTCAATGTTGATTCACGGTTTTTGCAATCTGACTGACGGAGGACGAGTTTTGGCGACAGCCATACATCAAAACAAAGTGCGATGATGAATCAATGACATGGAACCGATCTTTGACCACCATGGCGTTGCCGCTCTCCGCTGAGGACCAGGATGACATGATGGTGCTTTAACAGCTTGCTTGATGGTGCTTTTAACAGCTTGCTTGGCCGGTGCTTTTGCAAAGCTTGTTTGGGCGGAGCTTTTTTCATGGAGCTTTCTTGGTGGTGCTTGTGTTGAGCTTTGGCGGTGCCTTTTTTGGGGGGGAGCAACTTTTGACGACGAGGGATGGATTGGGATGTATTTCTCATAGTTGTTTTAAATCCGATCATGACGTGCACCGCTTTGACGTTTGTTTGTGTGTTGTTGCCGTTCCCTGACTGATGATGATGATGGTGTTGAGTCCAACGAGTCCACCGAAGTTTATGACCGCTACAGCAACGACCGACTACTATCCCAGCTTAGCATGCTTGGTTGCCGATCTCATCCGATTTAATTGAGGATGATGATTTTCTTGGTGCTTTGAACCTGGAGCTTCGTGTTTTGTTTGCACGCGGTTGTGGTGGTGGAGCTTCATGTTTTGTCTCGCATGTGGCGGCGGCTTTCGTGCTTTGGTGCCTTCTGTCATGCTGGAGGCTGTTCACGTTCACATGGTCGATGGTTGAGACGGTCATCATCCCCAAACAATGCCAAGAACTAACCATTGCATGAGCTTTGGTTGTCGCATCTGATGATGATTGATGAGGGATGATTGATGGTTATGTGTTTTGCTGCTTCGCGTTTCGTGCTTAGCGTTTTTGGTGCTTCATGTTTCGTGCTTCGCGTTTAACAAGTTTGGTGCTTCCGTGCATTTATTGCTTTGGTGCTTCATGTTGGTTTTTCGCGATGATCCTGGCCCTGATTAGTCAAAACCCTCCAAATTAGATATTTTTTTCAAAACAACTATTCAACTATGAGAAATACATCCCAGCATAGTATAATGAAAAGTATAATAGACATAGAACGAACGTGATGTTCAACCTGGTTTGTCTCGTGGCATGGCTAGACACCTAGGAGCTAGGTGAGTGTCTTGGCATGGTGCCTGCCTTAAATTTACTGATTAACAAACTTTAATATGATTTATATTGAATTGATTAATTATTGGTTATTACATTCACCTCCATTTGATGAGCAAACCAAGAGAAGAGATCCACCAACGGTTTCTGTGTGTTTCCTTCTTGCCCGGGAAGGATGGAAGTAGAAATGATAATATGAAATGACGATTAAGTGACATATACCCATTCATCGTTGGACATTTTTCTAGGCATCTCTGCATCCATCAGGAGAAGATGTTGATGAGAACATTGAAGAGGATGAGGATCAGGTGGGCAGTGGGCCTAATTGGTTCTCGAACAGTCTGTGTTGAACCTTTAGCCCGTCATGATTTGATGAAACCTTTCTCGCTTATGGCCAGCTGAAAGCCACGACTGAGCCACTCACTAGGCTTGATTGACTCAGGGCATCTCAGGGCCCATGGCGCACCAAGGCCCTAAGGATCCCTAAGTCCCTAGGGCATTGTTTTTTGGAGACATGGATTTCAAACAGTTTTCCATTGAAAGCGAGCTGTGGCCTCTAACCGAAGAAGGAAACCGAACAAGAACTATGGGGATAGGTCAGAAACCTGGAGCCCGAGCAACCACCACGTTACCAGGGTCGGTCGTGCCCGGTCAGTCTGGTTGGACCGAGCCGTCTACATCACACCAAGACGCTTTGCAAGTGAGCACAGGAGATCCCCACTTCGAATGTATTGGACACCGTGCCACCAACCACTCTGAACCGGTGTTTGAATCTCCATGTGGTTTTTGTTGA
>JAODVM010405247.1:0-10484 GCA_025400095.1 Phenganax marumi
TTCAATTCCTTGCATTTCTCCTTACAAAGCCTGAAAATTCCTTTTGCAAGGAAAAATCCTTGCAAGTGGAAACGCTGGTTTCTACACTCAAGCTTTATTAAAAATTTTTTTTTTAAGTTGAGGAACATGTTATGCAATTATTACAAATAGAGACACGATATATTGACAAATAAACAGACAATGTTTACTTGAACGAATATTTCTTACATACAAACAGAGGACTCTTGACAGATAAAATGACATTGTTTAAAAGATTCTATTAGAAAGAAAAGCTCTGGCATTTGGCCTGTAAACCAGCCAACGTTAAGGAAAGTCAAGGTGACAGGCACTCATGACGTTTTTGTACGGTAAGTGCATTGGCAGTCCATACAATACACATGAGATGTTTCTTCACAGATGAACAGACATATAAGTGACAAATCCTGATTTGACAAATTCAGCACTGATTTTAAGAAGTCTGCACAGAGAGGTGATAGAACACCCTGCCAACTAGCGGCAACCACAGAGAAGGAAACATTGGGAAGGCCGGTAAAGTTACTGACCCATTCACTAATTGCCGATTGGTCGTAATAGGCGACCTTATCACGATGTGCCTTGACTCCACTGGGGCAGTGAGCATTTCTTTATGATCGATAATTCCACTCAAACGATCTGCTCATTCAACTGGCCTGACCTCTATGTGGTGCTCGAGACTAGTAGCTCAGCCGTTTATGCCAAAAGGCAGCTCTTTTTGAGCTATTCGGCTAGGTGAAGCTGATAGGCCAGTGCTCCGGCAATAGCAGTCAGTTTCTAAATAACTGTCCGATAGAAAACGCTTTTTCTCTATAAAGCTTCAGACTGCTCCTTAAGTCCTGTTGAATCAGGCAATTGTGTCTGATGTATGGTTAAGTGCGAAGTATGTGATCTTTCCTTTAAAATGGGAAGCACTTTGTCTAGCCACAACCGGTGGAAACACCAAGTGGCTGGAACATCAATGCCAAAGCAAACTCTGAACGCCTTAAGTAATTGTCCTGACTGTGGCAAAGCCTTTAAGGGTTCAGTTGGTCTTAATGTCCATCGTCGTCAAGCCCACCCTGATTGTACCATGCTGAGCGGCAGCCCTTGGCACAGGTTAAGGCCAGATGGTCACATGAAGAGTTGGTCTTGGTAGTGAGGGCAGTGCTGGAACTTCGTAAAGTTGACCCTCCCCAACGGGATGGTCTAAGTACTTCATGTTCAGTTCCCTGATCGATCCTTTGACACCATCAAGTTGCTGCAGAATAAGAACACCTGATATAAGGAGGTTCTTTCAGCACGTGAGGCTGAGGAGGTGGTGCGGAAGCCCAAGCTGGAGGATGAGGCGGAAGGTCCAGCTCCGGTAGGAAATGCTAGTGCAACATCAGATTGGGGAAACCAGCTCCAAAATGCGATTAATGTCGAACACCTTGGTGTCGACAATCTGGACTGGGTGGTTGATGGCTGTCCTGACCAGTGTATCCGTACTAAGCTCAATGAAGAGTTTGCGGTATGGATATCCCATCTGGAGCATTGGGAGAAAACCCCTTCACGGGGCACTCAAACATATTCCAAGGTGGGTAAGCCAGTTCAAGGTCTCCCTGGAGATAGCCGACATCGTAGACGTGCGCAGCACAGTGCTATCCAGCACTTGTACCACCTTAATCAATCTGGGTGTGTGCATAGGGTATTAGATGGCTCTTAGATAGCTCTTAGATGGCTCTTAGATAGATCCAAGTCCAAAGCCATCGCCTACTCTTGAGCAGATGCGTGAGGCCTGGCTGCCTATCTTTAAAGCTCCATCGATCAAAGATAGTTGGCGGGCGGCATAAGTTGGACAGGTAAAATGGGATCTTGTGTGCCTGGTTATGCCTGAGGAACTGCAGGCAATTCTGGCTGAGTGCACAGCGTCAGCACTTGGATCTGATGAGGTGAAGCTGAAGGAAGTCATTGGGCTTGGTTTGAATGAGTTGTGCAGCCGTTTCAATCTCTGGCTGCTCTGTGGAAGTCAACCCAGTGCCATGTGCATTGGGAGAATGGT
This sequence comes from Phenganax marumi, assembly GCA_025400095.1. NCBI lineage: Eukaryota > Metazoa > Cnidaria > Anthozoa > Malacalcyonacea > Clavulariidae > Phenganax > Phenganax marumi. Next base: position 2,036 of record JAODVM010405247.1, read on the forward strand.
ATTTATACCAAAGGGGACGAATCCAATGATGTGCTCCAATTCTGACCCATCACCATTGCCTCTCATATTGTGCAGGTTTTCCATAAAATCTTGGCCCACCGATTTGATGCACACTGCCCCTTCACTACACCCAAAAGGGGTTCAGGACTGGTGATGGTATTGCTCAGCACATACTAACACTCCAGTCTATTATTGACTGTGCCAAGTCTGAGTGTCGTTCCCTCAACCTGGCCTTCTTGGACGTGCACAAGGCTTTTGATTCAGTCAGCCATGAGACCATTGTTAACGCAATGCATTGTTTGGGCTGTCCCAATCTGCTCCTTGCATATATCCAGGAGCTTTATAAGCACTCTAGTGTTGTGTTGCAGCACAATGGGGAGAGGAGTGACCCAATCTTCACCTGTAGAGGAGTTAAGCAGGGTGATCTGCTGCCGCCATTCCTGTTCAATGCAGTGATCAATTGGGCACTTTCATCACTTGATGACCACCTGGGCTTTTCATTTCGTAAAATCCGTATTAACAACCTCGGGTATGCCGACGACATTGCTTTGCGTAGCGAGATGAAAGCAGGCCTTCATTATCCGCTTGGAGAATTGGAATCACATCTTGAGAAGGGCAGCTTGGCCATTAGCGCAGCTGCAGATGGCTAGTCTGCATCGATATGTCTTACGGTAGATGGGAAAGTGAAGCGTCATTGACCAAGCCCCTTTCCTGGCGGCCAACAGCAGAATTATACCATCTTTATCTGCAACTGGGGAATATAGGTGTCTGGGGATTATGTTGGGAACACGCGGGGCGAGAGTGTGTGAGTCTCTGAGAAACGATTCAGTGAGGGGTCTGAAAACATGATGCGAGCACTTCTAAAACCCCACCAGCAATTGACTATTCTGAAAAAGTATTTGGTCCCTAGATTCCTGCATGAACTGGTGTTGGCATCAGTAGGCGATGGGTGGTTGCACTGGCTCGATAAACTTATCTGTAATCTAATTGCAATTTCCAATGAGCTATCAAGTTACATGCACACGAAATAGTTCAAAAAGTAGCACATATGAATCCAAGAATGCCACCATTGCATATAAAGTAGCCGTGAAAAATCGTTTTACATATGTAATAGCAAAGTATTGCAGGCCGAGAAAAGATAGCGGGTTATGAAGAATATAAATTTATCTGTCATTTAATCGTATTTTCCACCAAGCTACCAAGGTTCACTTGAGCGAGCGACCATCTCAGGTGGCTGCATGTGTACATGTCAGGAATATGTAACTGCATGTTGTGAAACTCATCATTCCTGTTATTTCGTTTGAGATATATTGTTATCGTTGTTGGTGTGTGCATTGAGACTTTTTTTATTTGCCTTCAAGCTTATTGGTGCTAGCTCACAAGGAAAAAACATTCATTGTTCAGCAAGGATTGTGGTGTGTTAGAGGAATTCCAGTTTCACAGGTTTGTTTGTGTGTCCTATGTGATATATCCTTAACCTAGGCATCCGAGGAAGCACGAGGAGCCATGCCAACAGTTAGAGTTATTACTGCTGTTATAATTATTGTTTTCGTTATTGCTGTTGTTAGTATTACTACTATTGTTGCTGTTGTTATTACTATTATTATTATTGTTACTATTATAATTATTATTATTATTATTATTATTATTATTATTATTATTATTATTATCATTATTATTATTATTATTATTATTATTATTATTATTATTATTATTATTATTATTATTATTATTATTATTATTATTATCATTATTATTATTATTATTATTATTATTGAATATTTTCTTTCATTTTAGGCATTCCGTCAGTGACCGCGTACAATAAGAATGGAGTAAAAATCGAATTCAACTTTCAAAAAGTGGAAAACAACCCTGCAAATATTTTAGATGTCTTATTGCAAGTTTCGAACTCGTTGGCTGTCCCAATCACGGATTTTGTTTTCCAAGCCGCCGTTCCAAAGGTAGGACAAAGTATATGGTATCTTCCCTCAAGGTTTACTGTACATGAAATTTTGACTTCCAAATGAGTTTCGTTTTTTACTTTGAAAAGTGCCATCTTCATTTCATTCCTGGAGGCTATAGGAGCCCTTTACATTCACGACGATGGAGTTTTTGCCTTAGAAGACATGTTGCAATTTTTGTTTTAATAACTCAAATATTATAGATATGTAGAATCCCTGACCTTGATATAGGCACTTTTTAAGTATCGAGAAATAGGTCAGGGATTGTACATGATTGTAATAGTTGAATAATTTAATGACTCAAATGTCATAATGATGTATCTTAGTTTACAAATGTTGTATATTTTAGACGTTGCAGCTGCAACTTCAAAGTCCTTCTGGTAATATTATTCCTCCTAATAATACTGGCAACATCACACAACTTGTGAAAGTCGCTAACCCACAAAAGGTAAAACAATCTTAGGCAGACCTTAGAAAAATACTAAAGTTTAACTACTGTCTAAAGTTCAATCAGTTTACCAGTCACGTGTTGTATACTATTTGCCGCTTACTTTTAGTCAGCAGTGAAGAAGTTACTTTTTAATTTCTGTCTATTTGGAAGAATTACCCTCAAATGTAGCTGGGTACTGAATTTTTAACTTGTTTTCAAATTGCAAGGCTCCTCTACGAATGAGAATTAAAGTGAACTACTCTATCAACGGATCACCAGTCTCGGATCAAGCAGAAATCAACGACTTTCCCCAACTTTGATTCACATGCATGCCCTGGTTTTTCTCTGTGATCAAAGACAGACGTACTGAGACTTTGTTCATCTTCAGACAGAGTTGCCGTATAAATAACAATAACTGGTTAAACATTAAAACCATTTAGTATACTAGGGCATACATACTATCATCTGTTTTCCTGTTTTCCTGTTATCTTTTATTCCTTGAGGCCACTGTATTGCCTCAGAGTAGTAGCAACGGAGGATGAGATTAATAAAGAAGACAAGAGTAAAAAGAATGGTCTGGAATCCTTGCAAATTTGAAACAACCTGTAACTGTGATTACGCTTGAAGTGTACATGATTGTGCCCAAATTGCTTCAAACTTAGGGATATCTCTAAAAATCATCATATTGTGAAAATATACAACACGTGCAATGATTGCGAGAGTGTGTCAAGTGAACAAATATCAACTTTGATCAAGCTTCCAGACCGTTTCTTTCCATTAACAATGATAAAAAAAGATAGAAACGAGAACAAGATAAGATTTAATTGCTAAAGATTCGGCAATTGTCTGTGGTTTGATGACAGTATGTAAGTCCTGTCTGCAGTGTACGTTGATTTTGTATAAGAATTCTTATGCCTTAGTACACACTAGATAGCTACTAATATTGTGAAGATATCAATTTTTGTGAATTTGTTTTTCGCAACAAGTTCATTTAAAATGAAAATAATGTTTCCAAAGCTCTCCCGTAATCTATGCGTTTTCTCGGTGCAGTCGTCCTGTTGCCTTCAAATATACTTTATAATTTTCTGATTCTGGTCAACAGTGGAAAAAGAACTGTGGACTGACCTTTCCCAAACTCTTCGCATCCTCCATTCCCCCCTGCCCCTTTTGAGCCATATTTGTTTCACATACATACTGTGCAAACTTAATTTTTATTCAACGTGACCAATTTTAGCCGATCAAACTTCACCAATGCGAATCATAGCCAATCAGAATCAAGCTTTTTATACACCAATAGAAATGCAATATTTTCTACACGTGCCGGAGGCAAATTCAAATTTCTTGCGTCTAATGCCCTAAAGTGCTCGCCCATGCAAAACAATTTGAAGTAAGTGAGTAGAAATGCAAATTTCAACGAAGAAACGAAGCAAATGTTATCAAATACTAAGACAAGACGATGTGGTTTCCTTCGTATCTTTTCTGGAGCGACAAGGTATCGTATTTATCCTGAATTTTGTGAATAATCGTCGAAATTCTGTGTCCGCATGAGCCAGACGAAAATTGAGTACATGCGAGCCTCGCTGAACCGGTTCGAACTGCTCTCAGCTCGCTTTTCTCTTCGAAATACTTCACAATTTTGCTTCCCTTTCACTTTAGCCTTTGCTTCTTAATACTCTAGTTTCACTCCCTGTTGCTTTTTCACAGTTTTTAGGCAAAAATTCGCTTCGAAATTTCCGTCAAAAGTTGAGGCAAAGCGAGGAAAGTTTGTACACGCGGGGTAAGTTTCGTCGTTTACAACTCCTCAAATGTGGATTTATTGCTCCAAATTATAGCAAGAAAGTTCCATTAGGCTATTCTAGGTGTATTTGCTGTAATGTTGTTCGATAGTTTGGGATTTTTTCGGCAAAATCTCTGTTAGACCTTCGACATTATGTATGTGCACTACATGTTGTTCTGCACACGGTCTTTCCACCTGTACATTCCACTTTTGTATTTTGGCTTTCGTCTGTGCGCCTTTCTATCCATGATATTCTATACTTTGATCCAGCAATCTCATACAAAATTTATGAAATTTGGCTTCATCTACTCTCATTTTTCGTTTGAACTTTTCGAAAAGCTTGCCTTGATATTTTCGTGCATGGAACCATTACTGTAAAACGACATCGATTTAAATTGAATAGAAACAATTAGATCTCGTTAGAACTTCGAGTACCTTTGTAATTTTTTTCTTCAATTTTGTGATTTCCTTTAGAATAAGGATTAAAGGAAGAATTCGAAACTTTAGAACGATTAACCAAACTTTTGAAAACGTCTAATCATTCGTATTACTAGAATAAGTTCTTCAATATTTACAGTTTCTAGTTTTACGAAAATGAACATTCCTTTCAAAATGTCGTTTACATTATTATATTTTCACCTTGTATTCGGGAACGGTTTGAGCAAATCATTCATTTCCTTGCTTCATTTCAGGTTTATCGTTAGAACTCCATTGATGTATCACACTTTCAATGAAAGGATGTGACCAATTGAGGCCAACTTGGTTGGCCTCGAAAATGCTGTCTATCGAAAACCCTGAACATTACGAAAAACTTCATGCACGTGCAATTATTTTAGCACAAAACAGTGCCAAGTCACAATGGAGCCTGCACTCAATGAACTGAAGGAACTTTTGAACCAACTGACTACTGAGAAGAAGTATAGAACGGATTGTGCTCGACAAAACAACCGTAAAAACAACTGAATGTTGAAACAGTTGAGCACTTTCTTTCAAAGCGACCAGCAAATGTGACCGAAAATCTCCTTTGTAAAGATTTAGTGCAGGCCAGGACGCCACGAAATGAGGGATTGGTGTCTAGAACTATATGAATGAGACAGAGACATTATGGACAATTGACTCTTATACTAAAGAAGAGCTGATAAGCAGAGACATTAGAAGCGGACGTCCGACAGAACGACTGATGTCCTTCAGAAGTCAGCAACGTAGAATTACAACGCCTGCTGTACAGGCAGAAGATCAAGTGAGGACAACGTAGTTACATCGCGTTGGAGGGATGAGGGCAAGCGTTCTCCGGAGAACTGCTTTGCAATCATCCAGAAGAAAGAAGCAGATGTCACTCGCAGGTTAGAGTAGTGTCTGGTGGTCGACTAGGTGTTTTATGACGATGATGATGATTGAATTACAAACATGTTAAAGTGGCTTTGCAGTATTATGAAAACTTTGCAGTATTGTGAAAACTTTGCACTATTGTGTTCAGAATGAATTTCGATTAAACTGCGCAAAAATAGAAAACCACCAGGCTCCATAGCTAAGCGGCGACGCACACATAAAATGGGGGGGGGGGCTTCCCTGGGGAGAAATTCGGAATTCCGGTTCGGTGGTTCGCCTTTTCGGCTACGATTTCGGTACATTACAGAAAAGTAATTCGGCATTTCGGCAAACGTTTTCGGCATTTCGGTTCGGAAAATAAGTTTAGGTTGATAAGGGGGGGGGGTGCCCTTGGGCTCCGGATGAATGTGTATTACGGGGGGACGGTCCCTTCGCTTTCGGAAAAATAAAATGTAATATACGCATACAATGTAAGTAGTTATGATGTAGTGCCTGGCTATAATAGTGTATGAACATATAGTGCAGGGGCCTGACCCTTTGATGTGATATAATTAAACTACATAGACTTTAAATGATTTTGGATACAAATTTTGTAAATAGGTAACTGTAAAATAGAAGAAAGACAGTGTAATCTATTCGCTTTCCAAAGAGATCCAGGTGAAAGAGGTTCATAATCAAATTTCAAACACTAAAAAGCCCCAGATTTATTGACTATCTTTCAGATGAAAGTTGGGTTGGTGTTTCCATTTCAATGAAGATTTCAAGCTTATCAGTCTATGCCAGTCAAAAGATTTACAATAAACTTGTACATAATTTCTATAGACTAAGTAGAACAGCTGTCAATTTGAATTCATGAGAGCTTGAAATACGTTTATATAAGGAACAGCCTGTAGTTCTGAGATGTATTTTCGGTGGTTAAAAAATTCTTGTAACATAGATGAAATTTAAAATATTCGTAGAATTACTGTAGCATATGGTGAATTCAGCCAAACAACATTTCAGTTTGGAAACACCATTTTAAAAATTTAACATAATTATATTGCTTTGTGAAATGTAAACTTAAATACAAAAGTACATGTTTTTTCTCGTTTTTTTCTTTAGAGTAATTTAGGAATAATTATGCCCCCCTTATCCGCTCGTGGTTAATTTTCTCAAGCTGCTAACACTTGCGGGAATTTGCCACATAAATGTTTCCATTTTGACTAAAAGGCTCCAGAATGTAGTTCTTTTTCAGATTTGCAAAGTACCGAATACATGAAAATTTTTAAAGACCGATTTTAAATTAGTTACGCCAAACGTTTTTAGTAAAATCAGCTTGTAAATAACTGAAATATTTTTGATAAGTGCATGCCAAATCGGTCAGCATTCATGAAATTTTATTGAAAAAACGTTTGTAAGAACAGCCTGATGTTCGGAGATCTATTTTGTTCATTTTATTATTGTAAAAGTTCTTGTAATATAAATTTAAAATATTCGTAGAATTATATTGTAGCATATGGTGCATTCAGCCAAACAACATTTCAGTTTGGAAACACCATTTTTAAATAATCATACAACTTTCTATTTTTTGTAAAGTGAAAACTTAAATACAAAAGTTAAATGTTTTGTCTCGTTTTCTTCTTTAAAGCAATGTAGCAATAATTATGACCCCTTATCACAGGTCGCGGTCAATTTTCCCAAGCTGCTATCCAGTTTTGCATGGGTAGTTATTACAAAATTGTTTCACATCTACTAAATCTTTTCAGAATGAAGTTCTTTTTCAGATACGAGAAGATGTTCCGAGAGGCTGCAACAGGGGAACTCTTGAGATTTCCGAAAATTTGACGTATTTCGTGACTTAAATCATTTGTAAGTTTTCCTACAAGACTAGGTCTATAGTTCGTATATATATAGATATAAGCATGGCCATGTATTAGTTTAGACTTTAGGGCATAGCAAGTGAATAGTGCAACATAGCTATATGCGTCTACATAGTGGATACACCTCCACTTTATGGTGAAAGTAATGATGGAATTGTTTTTCCCTTAGCGTGTCTTCACAATTCGCGATCTACTTTAAGAAGACTCAAGTCGATACGTGGCGAAAAATTAAAGTTAAGAAACGTGGAATAGAGGAAAGGACTTCAACAAATTTGCAAGGTTGGGAAAAAAATGTTCATGCTTTGCAGCAGAATTCTTCATCATCAGAAGTAAAAGACGTAACATTTTTAGAAAAGCAAGTCGATCATATGCATTGTTCTTGTAGCTTACCGTATTTTCTCCAATAAGCACCTCCCTAATTAGCACCCTTAATGCTCGCGCTTCTGAATGAGAGCCCCTGGGCGCTTACTTGAGAAAGTGCGGTTCACCTATTCATTTATAAGTTTACCAATACATAAAAATGTTGTGCAGTATAGCTATATTTACTAAATTGTAATGCTATGTAATCTTTGCCAATATTTCAAATGCTTTTGCATGAGCTTTTAAAAGTCTTCGTGTAATTGAAAATGGTGCCTTTTCATTTACAATTGGATTTTTGAAAGGACACATTGATTTTCAAAAATAAACACGTGTGTACAACGTTTCAAAGACCAAGCAATAGTCGTGTAAGTAGGACAGAAATAAAAAAATGCTTCCTCTGTCGTTTTATTTTTTAACCAAACCATTTTTCTTCCATGCTCTATGTTCTTTCCCATTCTTTGCCAAGTCTTTCCCATTTCTGTCTATTCCTTTGTTTTTTATGTTTCTCCTCTGTTGTTTTTCAATGTTTTCCCATCTCCTTTCCCTGTTCTTCAATGTTTTTCCACGTCCTGGCTTCAGTGCACATCATGTGATGGTAAGTCTTGTTGTATTTTCTGCATGAGGAGCGTTTTCACATGACGTCAAGCGGCCATGTCGGTGTACCACTTCAAAGTTCCGCTGTTCATCATGCCATAAAATTTATGGATTTTCTTTTCAAATTTCCACCAATATG
>JAODVM010405358.1:0-10484 GCA_025400095.1 Phenganax marumi
AAAAATTCTCCAAGAATTTTTATGTTTCGGGTGCCGTCACTCTGGACACCAAACCCACACTATATGTTGGGAATTACCCCTTCCCATTTATGATCGTGCCAATGCAAGAAGCTTCATCGTTCCTGTTTTTACCCACCGCTGCGCCTCTTATCGTCCTCCAAGAACACCTTCTCCACCCCGCACGTCACAAATCGTTGAGAAACCCCTTCGCTACCCCCTTCCGCCTTCGTACCTCTGCACAAATTCTATCTATCTCTCTCGCGTGTCTATCGCCCCTCTCTTTCCTTCCCCGCCACTTCCCTGTACCTCCCCCAAATCCCTATTCCCCCACCCCAAAACTCCATACCTCGCCGCGCTTCCCAGCCTCCCTCTCGTTATCCATCTTCCCCTGTTTACTCTCTCCCCATCACCCCCTTTCGCGATAATCTGCTCCGACTTTCAACTCTCTGCGATGGCTCCGAAAACCAATATCAACCGAAACATTGCGCTGGGATTCATTGATTTGTTCAACGCGGACGCTTTCAAAGCTAAGTTCAGCTTGAACAAGATTCCGATGAAGGACTTAGCGACTTGGCTTGTTGAGAGTCGCGAGCCTGAAGCAATTGCGCTAGTCGAGTGCATGTCTTCCAAGACTACCCGTCGGTCTGCGAAGGGTGGTTCGTCGTCCATGGACATTGTGTCCACCCTACGCGACGATACAAATGCCGTGATTGTTGAATTCGGCACACATGCCGTACGTCAGCTTCTCAATCTCGCAGTAGCTGTGACGGTTCACTCGAATAAGGACACGCGTGTTCGATGGATGTTCCGCAGCTTGTTCAAAGAGATGAACATGCCGCTCTCGTTCATTAACGCCGGCAGCGTTCTTCAGAGTGTGCTCTCAGTCTCGAAGAAGCGTAAGCGCAATGATACGCGAGTCGTCTTCCCGCCGTACTGCACTCTCTTGTTCCTTCATGCGTTGCGTGTGCTGGACAAGGCTATTCTGGAGAAGAAGGTTACCGCGACGCGCAACTATTCTACTGGTAACCAGGTTGGGGTCGTCGTCAAAGCGGTGTACGACGCCTTCAACGCGCTCACGGGAGCCGCTAAGTTGGGCGCTGTCGGTGTTGCGTTGGCTCCGTACATCTTCTATGTGCCGGAGAAGGGACTTTTTCGAGCCCTTTCCACAAAAACTGACGGTTGGAGTCCTTCCTCCCAACTCCGTGCATTCACTGCAGCCGATAAACCTGTGTTCAGACAGTCGGATGTTGCGGAAGCGGCGTGGTCCCGTGGGGATGAGGCTGATGAGGCGTTGCGATACGTTGCGCAACTGCTTCTCGACTCAATCCACACGCTGGTCAGGACATCGGCAATCTTTGCCTTGAAGGCAGATAAGTTGTCGACTGTTGACCTCTTTCGCGCGTTGGATGTAACTGGCGACGGTCTCCCACCGATTTTCGCAAGAATGCCGCGACAACATGCCACCGCGTTGGGAATCACTCTCCCTCCGGAGACGGTGATTGTGGACATTAGTTCAGGCCGGGAGCATAGCGTGACGTCGCACACAAAGTTACGGGCCGGTGTGGAAACAGGCGAAGACCAACTGGGTTCGGTCGATGTGGTTGTGAAGCAGGAAGATGTTGAGCTCATTTCTTCTTCGGACTTGGAACGCGACCTCTCCGATGAAGCGAATGCAGCATTCAAAACGCTGGAGAAAGGCCTAAAGCGTTATGGGGCTGTCCACACTGCCCACTTCAACGACGTGATTACAATTCACGAGGAGATGGAAGGGAAGGATCTGCGTCGCAGTGTAGATCTAATCCTTACCGACCCTCCTTACAACATCCGTCGTGAAGCCCAGGCCAACAACTCCAGTCATGATGTCCTCTCAGACTCTGACATGGATAAATTTGCACTCTTGTGCAAAAAGTTGTTGATGAGAGGTGGGCAGGGACACATCTTTTGCTCGCAACAGCAGTTCGCCGAGTGGCAGGTGCGACTGGAGAATGTCAAGAACCACGACCATCGCCACCGAGGCAGTGACGAATCTTCGTCTTCGGAATCTTCGTCTAGTGATGCGTCCGAAAGTGATGAGGACCAAGTCCGGCCGGTGAGCAGGAAGTCGACACGGTTGCCTAAACCATCTTTCGAGGTGGAGCGGCTTCCTCTTCAATACGTTCGGGCACCAGGTGCGTATAATCGAAATCCCTTGAAGAGGAAGTTGACGCATACTTCAGTCACGGAAGCTGCGATTCACTTCTGGAAGTCAGGGGCAACTGGTGCGCAGCTGTTGTCAAGGGTTGACTATCTGTGCTCCCGGGATACCCCGTCCCATTTGCCGGGCTTTACGAACGTGATGGACAATATCCCGCGCCTGCCAATCCACGAGGTTGTGTACGGTGAACGTCGAAGTGAGAGGAACAGGCGGCTCATGCTTCGTCCGGAGCAGAAAAACGTAGGGTGGATGAAAGATCTCGTGGCTAAGTTCTCTCGTCGAGGAATGTTGGTTGTGGACCCGTTCGCAGGAACGCTGGCAGTGGCGAAGGCATGTCTCATGCTCGACGAACATCGCAAGTTTGTCGTCAGTGACGTGGACGAGAAATGCATTCGTACTGCATTGCCGTCATTGGTGGAGTGCTTTGCTGCCCAGATTCTCAACACAGACTCGGACATTGTCGGTACAGGGGCAGAGAAAGAAGCAGCAAAGCTCTACCTCAAAGCGGTGTCTACGAGAGAGCTTGCAATCGACACTGCAGCTAATGAGGGTCCTGGTGGCTTCCCATCAATCCAGCGATTGCCGCCATACATCCTGGACTTTGTGGCGAACTTCCACAACGCTTTCGACCTGATTGACAGCAACCTTGCAACCGTACCCCCATCCGCGTGGCCCATGCACTTTCAATCCATGTTTTATGCTATGGACGTGGAAGTGATGCTGGCGTTGGAGTGTTCTCATCATGGAGTCCAGCGCCGTCCGTCACTGATCAAACACGACAGTGCCGGATGGGGTCTTTTTGCTGCCCGAGACTTTGATGTGGGTGAAAGGGTTGGTTTCTATTACGGAACCTTGGTGTATGTGGACATGGGAACAGCCTCGTACAAGAACAAGTCAGTGGGGAAGGGCTTTATGCGCGTCGATCAGAAGACTTTCTCTACTTTAGCCTTGGACATCACAGGCGGTGAAGGTGTGGACGTGGACGGGAAAAACACGAAGATGTTCATCGTCCCTGGTCCGCACTGTGCGACGAGATTTATCAATGATCCTCGTGTCCTGAGTGGTGAGAACCGAGATACCACTCAGCCCACTCGCGTTGCGAACTGCAAGTTTGATCAGAAGAGCGATATTCTCAGCGCAAGTTCTGTCAGTCACTATGGCTTGCTCGACGTAAGAACTACGAAGAAGGTGCGTAAGGGGGCGGAGTTTTACATTCCGTACGGTAACACCTTCTCCTTTCTTCAATGAATCCCATACATCAACGGGGACTTTGTAGTACTGTTAAAATAAATGAAAGTTTTCAATGAACCAGCCTATCTTCTTTTTCTGCAACGTTCTCCAACTTACCATCGACAAGCTATAAATTTGGCAAAGCTTGGGGGACGGAGAAGGGCTTTATGCGCAATAAAGGTGTGAAAAAGTAGTTATATTACTTGCAGGGCGAGAAGAGGCGGGGCGGTACTACCCCAGTAGGGTAGTACCGCCCCGCCACCTCTCATATCACCCACTGGAGCACGAGAGGTCCATTTTCAAGTAGAAACAGAAGCTGCAATGCTCCGCGCAATGCTGGAGTAAGGCACTGACAATGGGAACGGTGATTGAGTGTGAGCAAGATTCCCAACATATAGTGTGGGTTTGGTGTCCAGAGTGACGGCACCCGAATCATAAAAATTCTGGTAGAATTTTTATGTCATAAAAATTCTCCAAGAATTTTTATGTTTCGGGTGCCGTCACTCTGGACACTGAGGAAAAAAATTACACTGTCAGGTGCACTATGCCAAGCTTTTCTGCAACTCTTGTGCGCATATGTTGCCCTCACAAACATCCATTTGAGACTCTTTTACGTAAGCAAGAACGTATATTATGGCCTTGTCTTGCTCTAACTTTGCTCTCCACTTAGATTTGAATGTATGGAACGGGGAGCCGGGCCAAGGATGTGTATGCCGAGAAAAAGAATACGAGCATCGTTCTTGCACAATAGAATACCTTCTCTCTCTTATCCATCCTATCTTCGACTACAAACAACAGCAACATGCCGACTTGCCCATACTGCTCATACACTCGGGATACTATGTATGCTATGAAGCGCCATACTGCCCGATGCCGATTTAGGCCTCATGAGGTCCCCTCCCAAGCTCAAACGGCCCCACAAAGCTCTCTGCCTAGTGGGCAACCTTCCAATGAAGACATACTTCCCGACTTACACAACGGCAGTGAAGATGTTGCCTCGTTCGAGCAACCCGGTACCGCAGAAAATCCTGCTTTAGAAGAGAGGGCTGCAATGAGTTATGCTTCCAATGAGAATGATGTTGCGGAAGATGAGCTTGCCCTTTCCGATGCAACCTTCAATGTTGTTGACCATCTCGTCGCAATGGCTGCAAAGACCTCGGATCGACTTGTCAATGACCTCATCAAAGCTCTGAACAGCCCCAATTTTGATGCAGCGCAATTTCGTGACATAGCTCCTAATGTCTCTGAATGCCGAAAAGTTCTGGAGCATACATCCAAAGACGCGCTCAAAGACCTTGGGTTCAAAAAGCACTTCATAGAAGATGGAAGCGCCCACTCCGACAAGCTTGGTGTCCTACATCTGAAGGATGTCATTGGTGTTCTGCAGAAGCAAGTTTCGTTAGCAGGCCCAGAGGACTTCATACTCCGACCAAGCAACGGGGCGGAAACAACCACTTTCCCATCTGAATTCGTGGGTCACGCCGTCAATAGGCCAATCTTGACAGAGTTATACAATTCCGTCAAGAAAGCCGTTATGGAATCACAGTATCATGACATTTTCTGGAACGAAGAATCTCCGTATACGGCAAAGAGCTGCGTAGGTTTCTTGCAGATATATACAGACAAAACAGTCACAACGCTGAAAGCAAACGCACTAGTGGCCTACCCTATTCATATCGTTTTTGCTAATGCAACTGTGAAATTCCGGCGTTTCCTTATTGACAACGGACACACAATTGTTGGTTTCCTCCCTGTTGAGTTCCGCACTTTTGTTGACAGTTGGTTTGATATTGACAAGATGGACGTGGTCGACGAACTGGAGGTTGTCAATAATACCCATGTACCAGTCGAGGATTTTGTGCCACACACTTCGTCTTCACGAGGTCGTGTTGCAAAATTGGAAACGCTGCACAAAGTTATGCTTCTGATTTTCAAACCCCTGCTCAACGCAAGGTTGAAAGGGTTCGAGGCGTTCTTTGGTAACGTGGATCGATGGAACATATTCCCAATCCTGGTATCGTATTGCTGTGACATTCCGGAGTGTAAGGATATGTCCGCTGTTAAGCATGGCCTGTCATGTCAAATGCCTTGCGTGCGATGCATGATACCGTCGGATCAATTTTCCCAGCTGACTACTTATCCAACGAGAGATATGAGTCAAACAATGTCAATCCGAAGAGAAGTGAAGGACCTCATTAATTCATTGAATACAATGAGGCAGGGACCTCGTCGACGGGCTGTGTTGGAGGCAGCAGCGGAGAAACTGGATGCTGCGTCCTTGTCTCCAGTTCCTTCTTTTCTTGAGGAGCTTTATTGCGTCGGTAACATCGTGCCGAATGATGCGTACTCCATATTCACCTTTGAACCGCTGCACAATCTTCATCTTGGTATCTCAAAACTATTGAAAACGTGTACGATTCAGCTCCTTTCGTCGGATGACCTATACACACACCCCACTAAGAATTCAAGGCAACAGCGAAAGTTCTCGTCAATTAAGAACAAGGTTCTCAGGAGCTGTAACGCTTTGCTGGCAGCCATCGAGGCGCAGTTTCCAATTCCAGGTGTACATGTGGACTACTCGAAGAAAGAGTCATCCGTTCAGCTCAATGGGTTCTTCACACATGATGGGATCAAAGGCATGCTGGAAGCGAAGAACTATCAGAACATGGATATGATATTCCCGTTCATTGCAGCGTTCATTGACCGAGCAACTGGTCTAGAAGACACTGCTATGCTAACACACGTGCATGCAACATATTCCCTTCTTATGAACACGCTGTCAGGGAAGCAAAACGGTTCATTCACCGACCCCGAAATCGAAGAAATCGACGAGATGGTGAAGAACTTCAAGAGGGATGTTGTGACGCTATTCGAGCCACACTGTGATTCTGGGTTGTTCACACTCAAATTTCATCTACTTGACCACCTGTGTACTGATCTCCGATGCTTTGGAACATTAGCCATGTTGGACGCTGGTCCATATGAGCATTTCAATCACATCATCAAAATGGCGTACCGAAAGACATCGATGAGGATAAAGACAAGAATGGATGAAACCGTGGACAGATTAGAACCAGCCCTAAAACAGCTAAGAAGAACGAATGATATGCGCCAAGGATTCTCCTCTCGAACGTCGAGAAGGGAAGACGAATTAAGACAATCGGGTGTTTATCTGGTTGAGTCCGGAATACAGATCTCATTGTTTAACATTCGGCGCATTCTTGACGGTGATAGTACTGCAACTCATGAAATGCAGTCCTATTACAAGCACTTCAAGGACACTTACAATGTTCTCGGTAATGATGCTTTGCGGATGTTTGTCACGCTTTTAACTGAGCGTTGCCGTAACGTTGACATACACTTCTCGGAGCCTGGGACAATACTCACACTTGTCAAGAGTGGATACATTGTCGGTGGATTTACGCCATCACTGAAAGACGTTGATGTCTTGAACAATTTCATTTCCACTGAGGGCCAGACCAATAGTCCTCTTATTCGACAGAGAGTATTTGCAACGCATGAGTTCGGGCCGAATAAGGTTCCTATGTACAGCTATGTACTTATACGAGGCGAGAGTGGGGGAAAGGAAGGAATATGGGTAGCAAAAGTGTTGCTCCTCTTCCACATGACTTTTGCTGGGGTCAAGGAGCAATGTGCATTCATTCAATACATGGAGTGTACCACACCATTGGACGATGTGGATAGAAGGCTGGATTGTGTTTGTCTGCGATGGGCGACAAGCGACGAACAAGATTTGACAACGTTAGGGGGCCCATCAGCCCGAACTAGCACAATTGAGGGTGGGGAATGGTATGATATAGTACAATTTCAGACTTTGGAAGGAGTGGTACACGTGATAAGATCCAACTTTGCTGTTCAACAGTTCACAAAGGAACTTCCATGGCCATTTCACCGGTTCTATGTCAACAAATTTTATAGAGACTCTGCTGCGATGGAATATGAAGATTCAGCTCATGGAAATTGACGGGTATGGTTTGCTTTCCACTGATGACACAATACTATTAAGAATAATTGAACAGTTGCAGAGAAGATGCCCTTTTATGCAATAAATTTCTAGAAATCTTCAAGTAACACAATTTTATATTCGTACTGCTAGTTTTTGAATTATCTTATTCCAATAATGGGTTCCTTCCTATCCGACCGGCACTTCTCTTTGTGAGAATTGCTTTTCTTGTACACCATATTACTCCATAGGTTGCGGTACTTCGACAGATGGGTCGCCACCACTACGTACGTCGTCACCCTCTTCCAATTCATATTCTTGTTGAACGGCTTCAGGACGAAATGCTACAGTGTTCGCATTGCTCCCGAGTAGCTCCACACCACTGCAGTCAGAAACTATCTCCGCAATGTAGCAATCATGGACAATCCCGACATCTCCCGAGATATATTGGGTAAACCATTCTTGTCGCACTGAAATATACATACGCTGTGTAGTCGGAATTTGCAATACCAAAGTGGCTTCTCTTGGCATTTCCAAAACCGCCCTCCTACGCTCTTCAGCATCTTCGGAAGTACTCGGAATTATCAACTCATTTGGAACCCAGTACGCAACAAAACGTCGCACTGCACCAATGATTTGATCAAGAGCAAGAGGGAGGTTCTGGGTGTACTGGAGGCTGTACTCCGACTGTCGCCGACCTCCTTGAAGGCCACTCCTACCCCTTGGGAGTTCAGTTCCACCTCGACTGATCCCCTCCTCTGCAAGCCCCTCATGGGATCTCATCGTCAACGCATGGACGGAACTCGCAATCCACGCATCCAAACGAGCCAAAGAAGTAATACTAACTTCCAGGGTATCAAATACCCCCTCACTGTGAAGTGGCTCCTTGTCTCCGCCAAGAAAGTCCCGAAAAATCTTGACAGCACGTGAGTAGGAGAACAACTCCAATCGTTCGGAACTAGTCGCGTGATCCGCACCTGTACCTGCAGTGGAACTATCCACGTCGTTAGAGGAAGAGTATCGGAGTTCTTGGAGAGAAGCCTTCCTCCACCACGCGTAGTCCAAAACACTACTCTCCCCAATGGTACGCACGAGCCGATTTCGAGCAGATTCAATCTGCTCCGCCTTTCGAGAAATATCCTCACCAGAAACAGTAACTCGGGACGGGAGCAGGGAATAACCCAGGAAGCTGTAAAGTCCATCCTTCGCAAATCGCTTGCGGGCACTCGACGTATCAGAGAGCTTCTGCTTCATCGTCGTAATCAATGCAGAGTTTTGCGCAGCCTCATTGATAATAGCCGTGCGGTCCTGCTCGTTGTTGTACTGGGACTGCCACGCAGCGTTCCGCATCTCCACAGTAGCCAACATGCGCAAGGCATGCTCTTCACTGATGAAAGACTTGACATAGTACGACGCATCCTTCACAGTTTCCATCGGCGGAACAGGGACAACGTTCTGACCGGACTTAACGACTATCCCCCCCTCGTTGACTATGTGTCCTCGCAGGTCCCACCGACGACGAGGTTCTTCGGAGAACGGATCCACCTCTGACACCTCAGCTCTACAGAACACGGCGAAGCGGTCATTAACAGCAGTAAGAAACCCAAGCTTGTCACGATCAACAGAGTTGACAAGCCGGTCGCGGGTCTTTCGAGCACGCTTACTGCTCGAGCTCTGCACCTTCAGAAGCAACTCATCGTTGAACTTCTTTAGCCGCTCGTTCTCCGCTCGAAGACCTGCGTTCTCTTTGGTGACGCGATCCACCTGCTCCGTCAGCACCCTAATCTGGGTTGCTTGCGCTCGCTCGGTACTCTCCAGGTTGTGGATGCGTACCTTTGCATCGTTGAGCCGAGCCTTGACGTGTTCAACCTCGGCGCTGATGTCGCCCGCCAACGCACCACCCAAGGAGTGCTGGCTCCCCCCAGCAGCCTCCTGAGAACTGTTACCCACGCCACTAGCTATACGGCGCTGAGTGGGGGACGTCGTAGGGAGAGGAGGAGAAGTTCGTAGCGCACTCTCCAGGATATTTTCACCTCCCAACCCGCCACGAAAACCACCACGACGCGGAGTAGCACCACGTGGGGTAAAAACCCTTACACCACGCATAGCCGCGGAGGGAGCACCACGCGAAGACCCAGGAGAACCACCACGACCGGGTGCAGGGGATCCACCCCGAGCAGACACGGGAGACCCTCCCCTAAAAGCAGCAGAGGAAGACCCACGAGGAGTTACAGGTACCCCAGCGTGATGTCCGCCTCTCGGAGCGCCACTCGGCGCAACACGAAGGCGCCCATCCGCGTCCACCCCACGCGACCCCTGGCCTCCCTCACCCTCACCCTCACGGGCAACGACACGCTCTCGCCCCATGGGCAGAGCTCCTACCACACCTCCACCACGTCCTCCACGTCCACCACGACCCCTTCGGGCACCACGACCACCACGAGCTCCCTCAAGTCCACGGCTGGTACCGGAATCGTTGTTGCGCGCGCGCGTGTCTCGGGAAGCGCCTCCCTCGGTATTCGTTTCGAAAGGATTGGTGGTAAACATTTCGCAATGGGAAAAGAAAAAATGAATTGATATGAAAACGCGGGAGAAAGGAAGAATGGATCAAAGAAGATCAAGGCTTGGTTCGAGAACTTTGGAGATGCGTACTGGATCGGACATTCAAACGATGGAGAACAGAACCCAATGCCTGCCGCAGCACACTGTCAGCAGCAATCACTGTCACTGTCCATGTACATATCAAACATGCTGATTGGCCAATGCGTAAAAAATTTTTTTAATCTCCGCTGAACGGCGTGGGCATCTCATGTACTAGATTTTTTGGAAGTCCGACATCCAGATTTAATTTACAAAATTGGTACGATTTGTACTGGCTTATGTTACTGGCAAATTTGGAAGTCCGTACATCCAAATATGGATGCCGGCATCCAAATTTATTGTACATCGCACGTCCGCAGCGCAAATGGCTGCCGGCATCCATTTTTGGATGCCCGCAGCCATTTTGATAAACACCGACGAAAATACTTAAAACGTACATGAACCTTAAATTACCGAAGCATCAAACGAACGCTGCTTTCCAAAGATTTAAAGTAA
>JAODVM010405469.1:0-10482 GCA_025400095.1 Phenganax marumi
TATAAACTCGAACTGCGCGCTCGTGTTTTCTCGTTTTCTCGCTAGTGATTTTCAAAATCTCTAGATTTCGGAAAAATTTTTTAAATCTTTGGTATAAGATGCCGGAGTAAAGTGAACTAGCGAGGGATATGTTTTAAGACAGTTGTCACAACACATCTAACTTATTCTTTGCTTATGGTAGTTGATGGAAAACGCGGAGATCAACAACATTGTGAAAATCTTGGGTCTGCAGTATGGTAAGAAATACCGTACAATGGATGACCTGAAAACTTTACGTTATGGACGACTTATGATCATGACTGATCAAGATCAGGATGGCTCTCATATCAAGGGCTTACTGATCAACTTCGTACATCACAACTGGCCTGATCTCTTACGCCTTCCGTTCCTTGAGGAGTTCATTACCCCTATTGTAAAGGTATAACACCGTAATTCCATGTACTGGATAAGTTTTATAAAAACTGTTCTTAACTGTTAATCCGGTGTTGCTACAGAAAGCGCAGTCTTCTATAAGCTAGATATAAGTTTTTGAACTGTTCATTCTGAAGGTCCAGCAGGAGTTATGTATTATTGATCCAGTTTTACTGTAAACGAAAACCCACACTATCATACCAGATAGTAGGCGGTCTTCTTGAAGATGCCTTAAGAGTCATCCTTTATCTATTGATCCATGAAGGAAACCAAAGAAAATAGAAGGAAACTTTGACTAAAATAACTATATTTACATTGGCGGCTTCCATCAATTCTACACGTTCCTTCCTCGAGATCCAGTGAGAATAATCTCGTTGGTCTGCATTCCACTAGTGTACTTTTCGCTCACGTAAAAGTTTAGATCCTTCAAACGTATGTACTGTTCAGACCTACTTCAACAGTTGAACACGTAATTATTTAAACCACTAAATGGTAAACATTTGATTTTGTGGTGACTTATAAACCGATTTTCATTACAATTTAAAGTTTAACGTATACGTGCGTCGTGCGTGTAAAAAACGCGACACTGTGTAGTATGTAGAATTAATTATATAGTTGATAATTATGCTAATTAACTGTAAATAGTATATAAGCAGGTGACGCGGTTAGTTAGAGGCCTTATTCACTTGACCTGAGTAATATAGAATCTTAATCGTGGAATGCAGTCCTTATTGATCTAGTGCTGCTACTGGAAAAAACTAAGACATTAATTTTGCATCATTGATAAACGATAATTTTTGCTACTTCAGGTTTCCAAGAACAACCAAGAGATTGCATTCTACAGCATGCCGGAGTTTGAAGAGTGGAAAACGAGCACACCGAATGCGAAGACATGGCACATCAAATACTACAAAGGTTTGGGTACGAGTACCCCGAAGGAGGCAAAGGAATACTTTGCCGACATGGATAGACATCGTATCCTCTTTGATTATTCTGGCCTCACGGATGATGAAGCCATTTCTTTGGTAGGTTTTCTTTCAATGTCGTCGCCGATATCGGCGTTCTTCATTATAATTGATGAGTGAAGTTGCCGATATCGGCGTTCTTCATTATAATTGATGAGTGAAGTTGGTGAAATTCCGAGCAGGCTAACAAATTTTCTTGGTAACGTTTATTTGCTCTTGGGTTGGGTGAAAATCGACAAGTGTTTCTTTGGTAATTAACCTTGCTCAAAAGTTAAATGCTTTTTCACCCTTGCACTTACCCAAGCAGGTGGGCTTGTTTGGTAGCTAATGGTTTTCTTTTTGAACAAACATCAGAAGAGTATCACCATCTACTGGGAGTAGAAACTAAATTTTCAGCTTTCTGTACTTACCTCCGTGAAGGGAAAATGTTTTCACCTCAGATTGTTCGAAACAGAGATAGATTTGCGGGGAACGCACTCCTTTTGTTATCAGCATGTAAATGATAATTTCTCCACGTGCATGATTGGTGATAATATTCAAATGCAAGCTAAATTCGCAAATAAGCATAGTTTTCGGCCAGCACTGATAAGCTCCGTACTAAAGCACATTGACGGAGGTATGCTGTCGTTGAAGTGGATTTTTTCCAACGTTATTCCTTTCTCTTGCTGCAGGCTTTTAGTAGGAAAAAGATTGCGGAACGTAAGCAATGGCTGACGGACCAGTTGGAGGAAAGAAAGATGCGGAAAGAGGCTGGATTGCCCGAGGTAGGTTACGTCAGTCAAGTGCTGTATTTTCGCAATGAACTCTAGAAAGACTGAAACGATCACTTCACCACCATATTCGAAACCGAATTGAAGGCCGCCATGAAGGTTTGGCGCTGAAAAAAATTCGTCAATTTCACCTGCGGTTTGTAGCCCTTAAACTTCGTCCTTATCGACTGCTTATGAGTTAAATCACTTCTAGAAAGGCTGAAATCTCATGATAAATACAAACTTTACCGGCAAAATGAATTTAAAGAAACGTAGCGTTTCTTCCATATTTGATTTGGATTGCCTCATGCACTACATCCCTTCCTCTATGAATCGCTCTCAGTGGGGTTTCATCATATCTTATTTGAGTCGAGAAGAGGAAGGAAATAAAATGTCTAAGATAAAGTCACTTCAAGTTTCATGTTGCTTGCAGTGAAAGAGACTTAGACTACATTTTATACTTTTGCATGCGTCTGTCTTTACTAGCAGAATGTCCATGCGGTTGCTGCATTTAAGCTTTTCGGTTTATGTCAAACGTCAAACTGAGAGGTGAATACAAATTTGCTGATATAAAGACAGTAAGGCGAAGGTAAACTAGTTGTGTTAGCACAGGAAAATGACACTATTTGACCACAAGTTGAAAGTCTAAAATGATGATAAGCGAAGAAGCTTTGCCAAGGAAAAAAACAACTTTTGCCGTTTGCTGTAGACTGAAACGTGAAGGTTAAACCCCCTCGTTTTGGGCTGTATTTCCCTTGCTTTCTGTGCCATTCATGATTAGTTGTCTGATTATAAAGTTTTATTTTATGAGCTTACTTTTAAGAGTTCTGAATATTGGCGAAAATCGGCGTATAGTAGTTTAGCAAGTTTTTAAATAATTGTCCAATTAACCAATGGTTTTATACTTAAATCTAATTTAGTGGACGTAGTCCAAGCGATGGAAGTGCGAAAGGGACTTGTAAACATCTGACGTACCGTATTTCCTCTATTCCCCCGTCCCCCTTCTAACTAGCTCCCACTTAGAGACCAGCAACAGAAAATAAGCCCCCACCCTCTAATTAGCCCCCACCTTTTATAAATAAAGAAATCAACGGAATATCAATGTCTGGATGGAATCATAACAGAATACGAATCCTAAAGCTTTATAATGCGTTTATTCGTTTGAAATATAGTAAACTGTAAACACCAGAATAGCCACTTGCTTTGTGTCGAAATTTCAGACAGTTATATAGTCATGTGTTTAAGTTTTTCTTTCTTTAAGTACTTATCATTTTCTTGCTCACGGAAAATGCTGTGTACAGACTCGGCACTACCAAGCCGTTGTCCATGAGTATCTCGATGCAGTTGGTGAAAGCTCTAAATCATTTCGTGGATTAGCATATTTACGGTACCAGTTTCAGGTGCATGAACATTTATTAAGCCCCCAGTCTCTATTTAGCCCCCTCTTCTAATAAGCCCTCACTCAAACACTAGGAAAAAAATTAAGCCCCCTATGGACTAAATAGAGGAACAAATACGGCACGTCTTAATATAATTTCATTAGCCTACAAGCATGGAACATCGTGCGGATTCAGTTCGTTACAGTTGATTGTATTTCGTTGTCTATAGATGTATCTGTATGGTCCTGGCACTAAGACTATTACTTATAGTGATTTCGTCAATAAAGAGTTGATTCTGTTCTCTAACGCAGACAACGAGAGATCGATTCCTTCTATTGTTGATGGTGAGTACACCTTACATGTACTCAACATGAGCGCATGGTTTAAAAACTTAGTAAACTTGGAAACTCGTGTAATGAACTATGGTTTTCTTTAACGTGTAGTTGAGAGATAAAGCCCCAGAACGTGGGCTTTATGTTACTTACTTTATGATTGAGAAGGTTTTCTCACAAAGTTTGGTTAAGGTTTCCCCATTTGGACAACCAATTCTTTACCTTCTCCCTTCTTGACCATTTAGCATTCAAAAGCTGTATGGTTTTTCAGCCAGTGGCGCATCAAAGAACGCCGAGTCAATCATAAAATAAACTTTAATAAACATTTACGCACGGTGTCCTCTTCAGTTAAATATTTACTATCTGGCTTCCTGCTTAGCTACATTTTACCGTGCAGAAGTGTATTGAATTTTCGCGTTTTCGTATTTCAAAAGTATTACGATTGATTCGATTTATTGCCATTTGGAGATATATACTACTTTGATTATATCTAACAACGTGGAAAAAGGCTTTGCCTTCGTTGTACACAAGTTTACTTAACCATGAACCAAAGCTAAAAGGAAGATTTCGGTCAAGTTTCCAAACCATATTTATTACTAATATTTGTTATAATATTGTTAATAACGGTAACCCTTCAGCTAAGAGTTGCTTTTCAATGCGCCGTTAATCTATTTGCTAGTAATACAAGCTTGTGTTCAAAAAAATACTTTACATTATATACAAAAGCCTGCACCTAAAACAAGTAGAATCCCGCACAAACGCAAAAGTTTGCTCCCAAATCCAAAAATTCTCACAGAGTGTTGTCCTGTGTTGCTACTCTGATCAGAAAAGTAAGTTTTGATTAGTTAAATGATTTTTAGGACTGAAACCAGGCCAGAGGAAGGTAATATTTACTTGCTTCAAGCGTAATGACAAAGGAGAAGTGAAAGTGGCCCAACTGGCTGGTTCGGTCGCTGAACTGTCTGCTTATCACCATGGGGAGGTATAATTGCTAAGTTACATTTTGATTTTACTAAACAAGAGTAGTGATTATACATGATGAAGACACAAAACAAGAGTAGTGATTCTGTATGAGTGGTGATAATGCGTGAAATAATTTGAGAAGAAAATGCTCTTTAAACCTAAGTGATTTGTTTTTATCTATTATCAGATAAGTCTTGCAATGACGATCGTAAACTTAGCTCAGAACTTCGTTGGTAGTAACAACTTAAATCTCTTAATGCCTATTGGTCAATTCGGTACTCGAATTCACGGAGGCAAAGATTGTGCAAGTTCTCGTTATATCTTCACAAAACTCAGCCCTCTGACTCGTCTCGTCTTCCCGCCACATGATGATCACGTGCTAGAGTTCCTCGTTGAAGATAATCAAAGGATTGAGCCTGAATGGTACTGTCCCATCATACCTATGGTGCTGGTGAATGGAGCCGATGGTATTGGTACTGGTTATAGTACTAAGGTGCCTAACTTTGACGTGAGAGACTTGGTGCAGTATATTAAAGATTTGTTGCATGATAGAGATCCCACTCCTGTGGTAAGTTTTGACGTCGATCACTTAACGCTTTTTCGGTGCTATCGTATTGTTATAGTCATCAAAGTAGTTTCCTTATTTCTGACCCTATTACTAACTATCGAAACCAACTGTTGTTTGTGACTGTAGAAGGAAGGATATAACCGAGTTAGTGATACCATCTTGCCAAGTGGGGCAAACACAGTAGACCTACTGTTAGAGGCAATGGCCCGACCCGGGGGGGGGGGAATTTTCGCCGTACATGGCAATCCATTGTGTTGCAATTGTGTTTGCTTCAGTTGGCAAAATGGCGTCACATATTTACTGACCTCGCATATTTTGATGATTTTTTCATGTATACCCGTTTATACCGCTTATTGCAATTTCACCCAATGGCCTCGTTTTCATGTTTTCTTTTTTCTCTTATTGTTGGTGTCGGGGAATTTATATTCCATCGTTTCACAACGACTATATTCAAGGTAGTGTTCTCGAAAGAAGCAAAAACGGGCAAAAGAATGGCGACACAATTAGGTTGATTTGAAATTTCACGACACGCAAAACGTCGTTACGAAAATGTCATAACTTTGTTGTTACTGTTGCGTCTTTTTACCATTTATTACAACAAGAAGAATTCATTGATAATTTTTCACTTCTTTTCACTTCAAAAAACGCTACTTTGAGTTTAGACGTCTACATCTCGGCTGTTATTGAACAGAAGTAGGCAATGCAAACATTCTATTCAAGTCCGACATAAATCTGCGCAATAAATTTTATTTGAGTAAGGTAGACTTTTAGTTTTTGAACTACATTGAGAGTCAAAGAGAGTGAACATGTTTTCGCTAGAGGACCGTTGTTTGCCCGTCTCCGGTATAAAAACGGACACTTTCATCTCTTTCTTTCATCTCCATGCAGCATCCATCTTACAAGAATTTCACGGGCGAAATCCGGCAATCAGCGCATCAAAAATACGAGGTGCATGGTAAGATAGAAGTACTTGATGAAACGACAGTCGAGATCACTGAGTTGCCAGTCGGTACTTGGACACAGAACTACAAGGAGTCTACTTTAGAAGTGATGTTACATGGCACAGAAAAGTACAAAGCTTGTATTTCGTAAGTATATAACTTTTTATTTCATCATTGCTGGTGTCGAAAAACACTTCGAGCAAACTAAATACACCAGCATAATTCTGTATCACAGAGTACAGATGTAATTGAGTATTCCACTCCGTGAGAAAAATCATGATAGAGTCACCTGTGCATGTAATCTGATGTGAAAAGACAGGAAGAACGAGCTGTTGCGTCATCAAAGTGCCTTTCATCTCACATACAAATAATATATCCTATCTTCAGTACTTTTGATGTCAGTTTGTTTCTTTGGAGAGTGTATGTATACCCAGTTTGTAAATGATCTTGGTATTCCTTCTTCAATCAACTGTTATTTGCGAACTTTAGCATGAAAAGCACAGCAGCAGCACGAACATTCAGTGGTCGATTATCACAGACATCATCTCGCGAATAAAGCCATTCTCACGCTCATAGTCAAGTCTATACCTGTCTAATATGTTACAAGCAAGATGCTTGCAGTAGCTGTTGTTTTAAAGCGGTATCTTGCTGCGATTCTCGTAGTCAAATCTAAGGTTCTCTCCATTAGTCGAATCTGAAGCTCTCGAAAACAAGACGACAACATAACAGGCATGCAGTGGTTGAATTTTAACAATTGATATCGCGAGCTGTGTACAAGAAGGGATGGACGGGTTGTCAAATGAATGAAGTACAATATATTTCATTGGCTGAAAAACGACTTTGTCCGTTTGAAAACAACTGTATAATCTAATGATGTTTATCCTGTAACAAGCTCTTTGCCTCTTACATATCGCCAGTTAGAGCAAAGACTCAGCTGTTATTCATCGATATACATTAATACACTTGCAGAGATTACAAAGAGTACCACACTGACACGACAGTTCATTTTGCTGTCTCAATACCAGAGGAAGAGATGCCTGCGATTGAAAACATTGGTTTAAACAAGAAGTTTAATTTGTCGTCTTCTATTAATCTCAGTAACATGGTATGTTGAAAAATTTAATTTGTTTTCGTTTATCTTTTTTGCTTGGTGAGTGGGCATGTATGAGGAGGACCAAAAACTTCATAGATTTTTCTATTGTGAACAGTTTTCTGTATATAGTCTAATACAAGGTTTTGTGGAAACACCACGTAAAGTTATTTATGCACAGCTTTCGTCATGAAAGCATTCAAAGAACTTCGTTTTCTGTAGATTTTTTTAATGACGTTACGTTACTTCTCTGTAAGTCACTTCAAGTTTCTTATACAAAACATTCATCTACCCGAGTCCGTTCGACAAAACATGACGTTATCACTCCGAGAGACTTACGAAACATTCATTCACCCGAGTACGTCCCAGAACAACGTGACTTTACATTGCTTCTTTGTTTATCATGGTGTGGCTATTATTCGGAAAAACATATTCATTTACTCGAGTGCGTCCCACTACCACATGACGTTACATTACTACATTGCTTGTCATGGTGTGGTATCACTCGGAGAAACTTACAAAATATTCATTCACCTATATAGCCGCCTTCTGTGTTTTCATCATTTACATTATCCTTCTTCGTTCAGGTGCTGTTCGACGCTTATGGCGCTATCAAGAAATATGAGAGTGCAGATGAGATCATCAAGGAATACTACGGCATTCGCTTGGCATTATATGGCAAGAGAAAGAAGTTTCTGGAAGGAATGTTGAACGCTGAAGCGAAAAGATTGACCGCTCAAGCGCGGTTCATTCTCGAGAAAATTGATGGCATTATTGTTATAGGTAAGTGTCATTTTGATTCCTTAAAGCCCGCGGTAGTTGTTGTGGTGCCATATATATTGCCCTTTGCTTTATTGCAACTATCACTTGGTAGCTGATGCGTACGAGTGCTTTACGCTAAGTCCCCTTTAAACAAATAAATGCGATGTTATTTTAAATAATTAATGTCATTTTGTTGTCAGTTTCAAAATTGTTTGCTGGTAAATTGAAACTGGATTATACAAATTTAGTCTATCCACTCAAACGTTTGCGGTAAACTCGAGTAAATTAGCGGATAAAAATAATCTGATCTTATCTGACCTCTTCACTTCATAAATTTCGGTCGGCTGACAAAAATCGGTCTCGTTTTCCCTCGGCTTTCGTTAAAAATTATGAACTATGAACATTTCCCTCGAATTGATGTCTCCCCTGAATATAGGCAGCATTTGCCGCGCCGAAAATTTAAGAAAGGCTGTGTGACGTTTATTCAAGTCAATTTGGTTTTGGTTATTTGCAATCACGTCGTTGTTTAACGAAATGACCGGCAAGCAAATAGTAACTTTGTCGATCGATGACTTTTCCTATTCGAGTGGATTGTACAACAATAAATTTAGAAAAGATCGAATCTATGTGTCTTAAACTCTGTTTGTTGTCAACTGAATACATTTTGACGGCAGTTTTTAATAGGGAGTTAAAGCTTGACGTTTATAAGGTACGGCAAACGGCAGAGTCGTTTTTTCTTGCTATGGCGTCTTTGCTCCTGAAATTTTTAGATTTTCCACTGCATATCAAAAAGTTTTATTCTAAATTCTGTGCCAACACAACTATTTATTTTTGCTGCATTGCATGTCTTTATATCGGCGAATTCTTCGACTGTCGTTTAACGTTTGCTGTAAAACAGAAAGCTTAAACTCTGTAATATACTTGCCCGTCATCTGAAATCTAAACATCACGCGACTGAAAACAGCCTATTGATGATTTCTGTGTAATATGCTCTCAGAGAATAAAAAGAAGAAAGATGTCGTGGAGAAACTCGTGGAACGTGGCTTTCCCCCGGATCCCGTTCTCGCGTGGAAAGAATCTCAAAAGCGTGCGAGCGAGATCCTTATTCCTGAGACTGATGAAGAGCCTCAAAGCGAGGCTGAGTCAGGGGGGACATCGGAAGCCAGCGTGGGCGATTTCAATTATCTGTTGAATATGGCGATCGTTAGTCTCTCTCAGGAGAAAAAGGATGAATTGTTGAAACAACGGGATAACAAGGTACAATATGGATACAGGTTGTAGAAACAGGTTTGTAGGTATTGTTAAAGGGCTGTGTATCACGCAAAAAAGAGTATAAAATAACTATTTACAAACTACATGAAAAAAACAGAATTCGTTGAAAATCAAAGTAATGATTGAGAAGACTAGGAAGTGATTTAACTGATTGACATTTCATATACCACTCGTTGTCCCAGAACCGTTTTTGGCCTAGCCCGACTCGGTTTTAGATTATTAGTACGCAATTGATACTTTGTGTTGTAGCTTTTACGAAGCAGCATTGTCGAGTATGTAGTCTGGGAAAGTTGCCCGACTTTTGATCATAATCATTGAAAACGAAAACAATTTCTAATGCCCCTCGTCGATTACGGCGATTTTGGATAACAAGCTGAACATTTCAGGTTGTTTTTCACATCAACAGCTTAATACTTCAAAATGTTAAATTTTCCAAAAAAGCGCCGGCAAACAATCACATAATGCTACTGAATATATTATTCAAACAATTCCTTTTGTAAGTCTGCATGCGCTTGTTCTTCTTTTGTATAGCTTTAGAATGCCTACATGACAAGAGTATTTCGTTCCCAAATAGTTTGTTTTCAATAGTCTTATTAAAAACATTAGCAAGTTTTTTTTTGTTTTTACTTGAGAAATTGACAAACTTTTTTCATGAAAATATGCGGTGCTTCTCAGCACGCATAATTATAATTTAATGTTTTATGTGCCGCAGAAATTGCTGCCTCTATTTGAGCCGAAAATGGTAGCACTTTCCGCTTGTAACACAAAATACACGAATTGGGCAAAAGTGCACAGGGCTATATGTTTACATTGTACTTCATTGCGCAACCAAGCTTTGTAATTTTGCTAATTCAAACGTTAAGCCCTGGGCAAACTGGGAAACGTTGCGGAAACATTTGTGATTCGCCATGTTTCCTCAAATGTTTCCATGTTTGCCCACTTGTGGAAACATTGTTGCAGAAACGAAATTTGTTTCCCGGGAAGCAAAAATGTTTCCTATCAAATTCAGAAACATTTTATGTTTCCCAAGTGCGATTTTTGTTGCGGAAA
>JAODVM010405580.1:0-10482 GCA_025400095.1 Phenganax marumi
CACACGCGTAATTGGCAATTAAAACTTGTCAAGTAAAACTTGTCATAGAAAAACTTGCTCGTCTGTAGCCGGCTTTAACAAAGAAGTTAAGGAATTATCAAAGAAACACGATGTCTCATTTATTGATAATTTTAGTAATAGCAAAACATGCTTGAATGGCAGTAAGCTGCATCTTAACGAACAAAGGTTCTTCATTTTTAGCAACGAACTTCATTAGATTTCTTAGAGGTCCGCATCTAAATCTAAAATCGCGTGGAAATTCTGTACAGGATTTTCGTACTATAGCGAATCAACTACTGATGACATTGCTAACAGGAACCTCTCAAACCCTACGCTAACAGGGTGCAATCCAGATCCAGGTATTTGTGACCATTCGATATTGCATGGCATACCTAAATCAAAGGGCATAAAAATTGCTAGTTTAAATGTTAAATATCTGCTGAAGCATATAGATGAAATTAGGTTACTTCTTGCCGACCATAATTTCGATATTTTTGCTATCAATGAATCAAAATTAGATAGTAATATCCCCGATAATGAATTACATATTTCTGGGTATGCTATAATTCGGAAAGACCGTAATGGATTTGGTGGTGGTGTGGCTATGTATGTCCGCGACAAAATATCATTTTCTGAAAGAGAGGATTTAATTCCAAGCGACCTTGAAATGATATCTATTGAAATCAGTAGACCATACAACAAATCTATCTTGATAAGTGCTTGGTATAGACCACCAAATTCAGACTTAGGTTTGCTTGATGCGTATGCAGAATTTCTATGCAAATGTGAAGCTGAAAACAAAGAATTGATTGTACTAGGGGATATGATTTGTGATGTTAGCAAAACCCCGCTCGACAGTATACACAAAAATTGCAATTATTATGTTCTCTCTGTCAGATCGACCAACTTATTAATGCGCCGACGAGAGTGACCTCGACATCGGCTTCTCTAATTGATTTAATTTTAACTAACAAACCAGAAAATATATCCCATTCCGGTGTAATTCACATCGGGATATCTGATCATAGTCTGATTTTTGCTGTAAGAGTTTTGCTGTAATCAGTTTTGTGATTGCTTGGTATTTCTTTTTATATAAAGAATTCTAATGACGTCCAGAGATGGAGGCAAACTTCTGGAATACAGAAAGGCTTCGTAGACAGTGTATCAGATGATGGAGGCTACATCAGAAGTGCGTCAAACAGGGAATTGGGTTATTTACCGTTTTACAATAAAGACGTAGTGAACAGAGGTGCGCAGATTAGAGAAGATACACAAATTTACTTTAAAGTTCAAAAGCGAGGAGGAAAATCTATCGCTACGCAAATCGAGGTAATTGATTCACCGTGATCATGTTCTTCATGGGAAAAACACATATTAGACGTGATAGGAACAGTAGATATGATTCAGCAAATAGTGCCTGCTTAGAGATGGGCTGTGAACTGTTTTGATGCATATTGATATTAAAATTAGCATTACGATTAAACTGATTTTCAAACTAGATTCCAAATGCCAGTATAAAGTCGACGTACGGGCGTGCACTTTGTATTAAAACACCATTGTCGATAAATTCTACCTATGAACCAACTAGTTTTAATCATCGAGTTAATATAAACAAGAAGTAATTAATATATACAGGCGGAGAGAGAAGGCTTGACCGATTCTCAAGTGCGAGAACGAAAACAAATTCCGAGTACTTGAAAACTGGGTCAAGTCCGATTTCGAGGTCTTTAAAAGACTGCTCAAAGTCAATTCAGTAGTTGTAGCACGAGACTGGAAATATTATTTCTAGTCCTCTGCCCAGTACTTATACTTGCATCTCTCGTTTATTCACGTGGTTCAATAGTGGTTTCAATTTAGAAGCTCCGAGTGACCAATTTGCTTATGAATTGTTTGAGTTTGAGAAATATTTTACAAGATTTAGTTCGTTTGCATATGATAACACGGTACGCAGCGCAGCTGCAAAGCTTTTTTTGCATCGCTTCTCTATAAGGTAGAATTTTGGTTGTGGAATGCAGGTGACAAAATTCGGGGCCCCTCAAAACAGGGTAAAACATAAAACATTCAATGCCTGCCAGGTAGTTTTTTATAGCGGTTTCTTGTAGAGAAAAAATTATTTAAAAATTATTTGGTGCCTGTCTGTTTACAGGTCACGTGATTGTGAATAAGAAGACATAGGATAAAGATCACGTATTAAGTGTAGAGTTACTATTACTGACAGAAAAGTTATATTGATAAGGGGGCGTTTATTAACATCTCGGGTTAGTGTACCGAAGATAAACAAATCTTATACTGAAAATTTCATCACCCAAATTTTTGAATGACAACAGTTTTTGCTACCAACCATTGCTTGCCAATCCCCATATTCTATTTGACAGCATAACTTCGGAGAGTCGAATCCCACATAGAGAAGATTTTTTAAAATTTAGACATTCTAGACCGTCGGAAATTGCATTTTAAATGCCATTTAATTCAATTACTTTGCTATTTATTTTTTACAAATTTTACGAATTAATCTAACCCTAAAATGTATCTTATGTCTTAGCATACTTAATGTGTCCATGTTTATAATTTTTCTTCAATAAATTACCATATACAAATACAAAACGATAAATACTAAAGCGTATATAAATATTGACTATAGGTCAAATATTAGTAATTAAAATGGGCCTTTTGTCTAGCAATAAATGTAACGGAAATGAAAGCATTGTCTTTTGAAAGTAAAACTACAGCGTAAACTT
Source organism: Phenganax marumi (assembly GCA_025400095.1). Taxonomy (NCBI): domain Eukaryota; kingdom Metazoa; phylum Cnidaria; class Anthozoa; order Malacalcyonacea; family Clavulariidae; genus Phenganax; species Phenganax marumi. The sequence continues at coordinate 2,739 of JAODVM010405580.1, forward strand.
TACATATTTATTGAACAGAAAGCATCACGCAACATTTTCTCTGGTAGAACCAAACAGACTGTAACCCCCCCCCCCCTCCCAAAAAACACGAGAGTCCTATGACACTCAACCTAGAATTGTGTTGAGTTCAAACTATGGTAGTTTCGTTGACAGCTTTTGAACGACGAATGCGTAAAACGTTCACATTGTTTAGGACATCCTGCATAGGAAATCGTTTGAATTACGTTTCGGTATCTGCCACAAAATGTATACTATATTGGTATACTTAAGAGTAGCATATCTTCCGAATTTTCTACAAATGCCGGGTAAAAACGCCCAACTTGTTCCCGGTTGACATACCAGGAATGAACAATATCAATGTTCTGCTACACCCTCCGACAATAGTGTTAATAATGTTGTTGGAACTTGTCAAGCTTGAAGAAGTTTCAACAACATTGTTAACAACACTTGTCTGTGGATCACAGCATTGTTCAATCCTGTTATGTCAAACGAGACCACTTGGGCGTTCTTGTCCGTTTTTACCCTCTCGCGAGAGCTTCGCCGAGCTTTGACAACGTATGAAAATAGGGTTAAAATTACTCCTCCTCGACCGGCTTCAGTTCAACTTCATCATCTTCTTTCACACGCATAATCGTGTAACCATGAAGGTTTTTAGCAGTAAATATATAACATGAAAATATTACGAGCAGAACTACAGTCAAGATTGCATAACTACATAATGTAAACTTTGTTCCTATCCGAGTGAAGAGATATCCAGTAATTGCAGTTCCAGCTTCTTTACCAATACCATGGAATGTTAAACTCACCGCACCTGTTTGAGCATATGATGAAAAACAGTTAGCGAGGTCACGATAAAGGACACTTTGTTTGACTGAGTTTCGACTTTCACAGTGTGATCTCAACTGAATTAAAAAGACGCTATAGCGCATGCTTAAAAATGCACGCTTCGTCCGTGCTGGCAAAGCGGCTGCACTGGACAAGATACTAGGTCTGCTTTCCAGTTATGAACGCGTTGTTCACGCGAGTGTTTTACAAAGTTTTAGAATTTGACAGTACAAGAATAAATGGACGCGCAATTCGTTAAAATTCAAAATTCTATGAGCAGGACTTTTACGTTTGCTTTCAAGGTAGCTTTTATTACAGTTTATATTTTTACATGCGTGTCAAAAACGCGTAACTCTAGAAAGCAGGCGTTGCTTAAAAATTCGAGGGAGACTTAAAGAAAGTAACATGTAAAGTAGCTCTGGAGAAAGTCACCAAAATAAAAAAAATTTACAGGATATCTAGGCGGATCAAAATGAACTCAGATCTATGAAATACTACATCAAAACACACAATGCACATGCTCACGAAACCCCAATTCATATCGCAAAATTTTAAATTGAATAGTTTTCTAGTCTTGGTTCGGACTTCATATCTAGTCCATATATCCTCATTTCCAAATTTAAAACATACCACGTGTAACTCCAACTAGACTATATAACAGCGTTCATACCTTGGAAAAAAGCGGTGGAAGCTTCTGAACCAGCTTTAGAGAAATGCACAACAAATGATGAGAACGAGAAGACGTAAGATGCTGCTTGAAAATTGTCAAGCAAGATAACAAGCCAAGCGTTTTCGATATACGCCAGTACCACAAATGTTACGGCAAAAATTAACAGCGAAAATGCAATGACTTTCAGTTCCCCTAATCGACGAATGATGAGACGAGATAATAAGAAGTAAATGGCAACGAAGGGTCGTCTCAGCAAACCTCCAACAGCCATGACTATTGAGTTTCCACCAAGCTTCTCCATGTACCAGAAATCCCATCGCGCTTGAAATGCTGAACACAGTCCACAATGAGAGCAGATGACGAGAATAAGAATATAGTGAGGATTAGTTAAAACTGTCTTCACTTCCTTGTAATCTATAACCCTATGCTCGAGGTATGTAAATTTCATAAAAGGCAATGTTCCCAGCGATAACGCTTGAAAGCCAACGACGAAAAAGAATATAAGGATATAATTCGGAGCCAGATCACCACACACGTAATGTTGAAAGTGGTACACGGACAGTCCGACGATAAACAAAGCGATACCTCCACCAACTTCTCCCCAAGATGCATAATAACCAAATTTCGATTTATCTTGTTGTAAATGCGTCATCGCAGCAACTGTGATCAACGTAACAGTCAGTCTCTTCGAAAGCTCGAACACTCCTCGCAAAATCATAAAAATAATGAAAAATGTCAAGCGTTTTCCGTCAGCATCATCTTGAGTTTTTGAGGGGACGGAAGAAGGTGAGTACTGGGGATTCTTCGTTCCGTTCAAAGACGCAAACATGGAATCATTTCTTGCGGTCAAGTTTCCTACTATTCTGTCACAAATTGGTTCAGGGGCTCGGGCTGCTAGAAATAATAACGTACTCGGAATTGATATGAGAACAGAGAGAAACAAAAACAGTTTCCTCGCTCGAAATTTATCTGCGAGATACCCAAGCAATGGTATTCCGACTGTTTGGGTAACAAGACCAAGGATTGGAGCCAATCCAATGAACGATGCACTGTAACCGATTTGTTTCAGGTATAAGGGAGTGTATTCTTCTAAAATACACACGCTAGGTCGGAAGAGGAAAAAAGCCAAGCCTATAGCAACGCCTGTGGTGGTGAGAGATATTTTCTTTGGCTTGTTTGCCGGTTCCAAAATCTCCATGCAGATGGTTGATTCTGAACCTAGTGATATTGATAGAAACAAATGATGTGAATACAAAAATACACAAAGCAACTAAACTTGAGATAGAAGTCAGAGTCATAAAGATTGCCTTCAATCTAGGAACAAAATGTGAAACTAGAAGAAAGTTGTTAAAAACGCTTACAGTTATTGCAGTATAAAGAACGTACGTAGCAAAGTGAACGCACTGCATGGGAATAGCCGGGTAATGATTATAGTCCAAGTATCGCACTAGCAACAGTAGCAATATACTGTGATATTACCAATCATTAACTTGTTTCATTTACAAATGGTCTGAATTTTTTAATTTTTGAAGTCGAAGATTCAAAAGATATTGAATTCAAAACTGGGTACTTGTCAAAGATGTATATATTTGTGGAACCAGCGAATACATTAGTGTAACTTAAGAACAGGCTGCACCCCACTTTCAGCTCCAATTTCACACACAAAGGTAGATATAAACAATGATTTATACCGAAAGCTGCTTGACTGAGTTAGATAGATGGATGGTTTACATATAGTTACTTTGCAGCTGAAGCTGAATTGCGTAACTATTTACAATGCTTTTCTAATTACGTATATGTTATGTTCATGAACAGTAGTAAAATATATAGCCTTCCAGGAAAAATGATTTTAATTCCTTTTATATAGTTAGAGCTTTTAAGTCTTTGTTTATAGTCTACATTCTTTCGGAAATATTGTTTGTAAATCATCTTTTTGTTTTAAATTGTAATATCACTGAAATTCTCTGCCAAAGGTGATAAATTAATCTATTATTTTTGTTACTAAAGAATAATGCTCCATGCGACCAAAATAATTTTTGTGCAAAGAAGAGAGTGGAACGTGAAATTTGCAAATTATTAGACGCCGGCAAAGATATAATGAGACGGTACACTTATGTACGCATGCTGTATGCTCATGAAGTTGCTTTCCACTTCAACGTTATTGTATCATAAGTGGTAACGTTTTCTTTTGATTTTGTTTCAAGCTGGAGCTAAATGAAAAAAAATTTGGTTGGCACGCCTCTTGGCACGATACGACAGAAGTTAAAACAGCCTACACTACAATCACGCAGCCAGGACGGCCCGGTGGGTCGGAATGAGTTCGTTGTGGTGATATTTCACCTTCTCTCATGCTTTTACATAGTTTCAACTCTATTTTCATACGTGATTAACACTCATTATCCGAACTCAAAGGTGTTGGTGCATTTCACTGCGTTGGTGCATGGTTGGTATCATCTGGGGTGTCATAAAGAATACGCCACTCTGATTGGCTGCCGTTAGGGGGGTTTTCAAAGCAAATTTCCAAAATGGCCGCCAGTCAAAAATATTTTAGAAGTCATTCAAATAAACTTTGAAGGTAAGTTTCAAATCATATTTGGTCGGCACCTATGCAGTTATACTAACGCAACAATTCACCTCGGGCTCTGTGAATATCGCGCTCAAAAACTTCAACTTCACCCCTGTTTTAATTCCGCAAACATTCACTTCGCCTTCGGGCTTCGGAAGTCAATTGTTGACTACTAAAACTCTTCATTTCTACAGCCTCTCGAAACCGGGGTAACTCAAGACTTTGATGTAGTCGGATGGAATAGGGCAGACCTACATATAGCTGCCGTACCTAGTATTATTCATATTCTGCGATGAATTTGTCACAACTTATCAACACGAGAACGATGTATAAACGCTATATATAGTATTATGAACGTATAAACGCAAAGGGTTCCCTGACAACTTTAGAAGCGTCAATATTATAGATATAGTGGCAATGACTATATTTAGAGGCATAATAGCGTAGTATAAATGTGTACAATAGACAGAAATAAGAATCGCTGTGCAAATATCATGAAATATCAAAGATGGAGATGTCCGAGATGATAATGTGCACCGAAATACATTTGAATGCACTCACACTCAAGTTGGCTTGTCAGCAATGAAAAAATTACACTTACGCAGCTTCTCTTTTTTTGCGTCAAATTGGAGACAAAAAGTCGCAGCCACCGTTTTCACAGACTCGCAGGTATAGAGTACGTATCACTGTGGTTACGCATACACCGTAAATAATGGTTAATGGTTATCGCACTGACTGCATAGTATAACATGTCCTCAGAAGGAAATACTTCATGTAGGCCTTATTCCAACCAGCCGGTCCCGCACTTCAAAGCAAGTACCATCGTTTTGATCAACATGGCTCGTGTTTTATTGGTATGGGCTATAAAATGCATAAGGTCATGCAAATATATGGTAAATGCGCAAAACAGTCATGTTTTGATAAAGAGAAAACCAATGCGTCCTATACAAAGTGGAACCTAGTAGACCAGTACGACCTTGGTTAGGGATTTGTCCGATACCAGTTTGCCGGATACCATGAGAAAATGATAACCGAATACTGGATGTTGTCATAGTGCTGATAAAATGAAATATTTCCATGCAACTGACGATTTCTTTTCCTTGCCCAGAGATTTCAAATTACGAGTGCTAGTGTCAGACAAGTCGTACAGAAACCATGCATAATAGCCAATCATGTTTAACCTGGCGTATGCCGCTCTATGATTATTGGCAATGGCTAAGCTATGTTTGTCGTGTCTATTTGCGCGGCGCTTTCGAGTAAAGAGCGTCTAGTTTACAGGGAGCACATATGACGCTGGGCATTCTGTCTCGAATGTTAATAAAATTTCCCCACTACCCGGTAAATAAGATTTATTTATTGTTTGCCTTATTAGAATGCTACTGCTTGATCCAAGTGTATAGGACGGCAGTTACATATTCCTGTGGTAGTAATAGAAATTCTAGGTCATTTCGTGAAGTCGCTTTTAATTTCCTATACATTACCAACACTAGGGATATGCCGGACCGGATACCGGTATCCGGACGAATATATGAGTACCTGGCACTATCCCATGTGCGGTAAAATTTTCCGGTGATTACTTTAAAGTCTTGGAAAGAAAGCAATACCGTTGAATTTGGTTTTGTTGTCGACTCTGAAATATGCCATTTTGATGAGTGCAGTTTTTTTCTCACTGCAGTGAACGTTACAAAGCTTTTTATAAACTCCCTGTTCCCACCCCCATTTATTGTAATATGTGGTGACATCGAATTCTTACTATACAAATAGGATCTCACTGATCGCTGCTAGCCCGCATGCCCGAGTGTGCCTGAGTGTAAACTGATATGGCGTCGGCATCGTCAATGGAAAACGAAGAACGAGAGAATGAACTGGTGAGTTCTGATTCCAAAATAATTCGTTAATTGTGTTTCATTTCTAAGATAAAAAAATTTTGTACGCAGTTTAGCATAGTTCAATAAAATACTGTATAGTTGGTCGGAACAGAATACAATAACTTTTGCTTTTGTCTTAAATGTAAGAGCTATTTGTAGTGTGAAAAGTACGCTTTTTGTGAGACAGATTTTCTGTTTGTGTTTACATCTGACAAGGCTCTCTGTACATTCCATTTGCTATAAACTATCTCACGTTCATGTATATATAAACATTTCAATTTTACTGAACAAGTGTTGTGAATATTTAACTATACATGCTAAATCATATTATAATGGGGTTTAATGCAAGAATGTCAAGTTTTCTCTTCCATATGTTGAGCACATTTGTGAATTGATATTTTGGTTGGTGTAACTCATGTAACTTATGCAAGATGATTTTATATTGAGACTGTTATTTAAGCCTGGTTCACACTGGTCGTAAAAATCAGGGATTTCCATTGTCTGTGGTCATTCGAGTGCAAACTCTTTTGTTTGTTGGAGGGAAATACGATAGGTCGCCGATGAAGTACGACCAGTGTGAACCAGGCTTTAGCTATAAGAAAAATAGTTGATCATTTATTGTATATTTTATGTTTTCTTCAATATTTTGATGATTCCAGGTAGATTTTTTGTTTCAAGGCAGTGCATAACATTTGTAAACTCACCATTGTAATTGACCATCATAAAACGATGGTGGCAACATGTCGATTTTACCAGAATTCTTTGCACAGATAATTTTTATATGCATTAAAAATGCTAGAACACATCACCTTGAAGTCAGCAAACTTTGTCAAGCAAAAATTACTCATCTTTGGGACACATCGGGTTTTTCAAGGACCAAAGTGGGTCCATGGTCTAAAATTACACTGATGTGCTAGTGAGTTCCTTTGATATTAAAGCATTAAAAGTTCGCTAATTTCCATGTTGTTTGGTCCTATGAAAATCATGAACACATTTGTTCAGCTGTACCTGGGTAGATTGGCAAAGTTTGGCTTGGCTGCACCAGCTGTACTCTTTAATTTGATGATTTTATTCAGTATATAATGAATGTCTTGATATTTGGGGTTTTGACATCTTTAATCCTTGCTTGGTGCCAGGTCCTGAGGTAAATGCCCCACTTACTTGGACCCCCATTAATGCTACTGCATTCCTTGTACCCAAGTGCAGCAGTTTAACTTGAGTAGCATTGTGCTCCCAAGTGTACCTTACTTATATTGATAGAACTAGCAAGTGTAGTCATTTCACCAAGATTTGAGGAACTCTAGCAAGCAAACATGATGTGAATATATCATTATTACTAATAGTCTGTGCCATTGTTGATTATGACATATACTAAAGCTCCTATAAGCACAATAATTTATATCCATGGTGAAATTGATGAATTTATTAGCATAATGTCAATGCTGTATGAACCTGTTGCTACTGAAAGCATATAAATTTAAATTACAAATATGCCAACAATTAATCACGGTCATAATAGTGAAAAAGCTTTTGTTTTGTTCACAATTTAGGAAAAAAAGGATGTAGAAACAACAGGTACAGTACTTAATAATTTATTTCCAGAAGAGCTATCTTAACCCAATACATAACTGGGGCCAGTTGTTCGAAAGGTGGATAGCGCTATCCACAGGTAGTGATTTTTTGTAGCCTTCGTAAAATTTCCCATTGATCTTTATAACTAAAAATTACAACTTGTATTGATAGATTAAAGTCTCTAATGTTTATATCGTTGACCAAAAGGGAAGTTTTGACATCTTTTGTTCAATTTTATGAACG
>JAODVM010405691.1:0-10480 GCA_025400095.1 Phenganax marumi
CAATCTACAAAAATATGAATTGTGACTTTCATTTCCAAACTGAATTATCAAACAAGGGAAAATTGAAATTTGCTCCATAATCCTAGTTTTAAGACTTAAAATTAACGCACAGATTGCAACGGCCATTTTTGTTGATATAACGCCTAAAAAATGTTGAGAATATAATTTTGAAAATTAACTTAAGATGTGAGCTTGTATAATTATTATTTTACTACCCATAGGGCTGAACAAATATGGTCAAGGTGAGACTATTGTATCAAATGATGGGGCAGTTTTACAAAATATAAAATTGATTTTTTTTTGTTGGCTCATTGAAACACATTACAATCTTTGCACCCCCTATTTATTTATTCACGAAAAACCCGAGGCGGTCAGAAATAAAATTTGAAGTTGATGGTTAAATTGATTTATTTTTTTATGCGTACTAAACTCTTTGGTATTACTATAAACATCTTTAATATCATGAAGTGCTTCTGAAATCTTTCAAATGTCTTAAAATCGATTATCGAAAACGTTCTTGATTAAAAAGAGAATATGGAATTAAATTAAGTTCCTGCGCCTTGGACCTGAGCAATTCGGGACATAGCTAATTAGTTTGCAAACTCTGCAAAAATCCTTTGTTGACTGCATTAATAATTAAAAGACTTTGCCAAAATGGCATTTTATTATAAATACATTCAAACTAAATATCCGATGAAATATTGCCAATTTTTATCACAAACACAAATTGATTTACTAGTAACGAAATTCGGATAAAATATGTACAAAAATGGAAGCCTTGATGATTTCATTAAAAACATTTGCAAGTTGGCTGACAGGTATAGTTTGGTAACACAAGTTTAAAGAACGCGAACTAGATAAACTTTGTGACACTGAAGTTATGTTAATTTTTACTGGGTTTTTTTTGCCATAGTATGAGACAAATTGACTGTAGAATAATGTAATTTCACTTTGTTACTTTTGCAGAAATTGCAAAATTGTTTAATTTAAAATCAATTACAAGCTATAGTGTCAAGACACTACGGTTAATATGCAAATTCAAGACGAATGACTTAAACAGATTAACATGCAATTAACTTTTAGTTACCTTTGAAGTATTTAGTCATCATTATGATATCAAATTGTTTTTTAGGTTTTCATATTTTTCCTATGACTCATAACACGGTTTATGCGTCTTTACGGTGCAATAGTTGCGAGATTAATGAAGCGGGTTTCAACTTTAACTCGGTGTAGTGTAGCAAAACAGTGAATTAACAGGTGGTATTCTATAGAGTTCACAGGTATTTTATACGCTCTGAATTTCACACAAAATATGCTAAGCGAACCGTAAACGGAACAAAGTCTTGAAGTAATCTTAAAATGACAGCACAGAGATCCATCTTTGACAGTTTTAAGGAATTCCAAGTTTGTAGCTAACAATGAAGTGTAATTTTTTTGCAATTCGAATTGATTTTAATAGTTTTATGATCACACTTTTGCGCCCTATGATTCTCCAGCTAAAGTTGTACCAAAAGTGTTAAAACTCAAAGTATAGCAGGTTAACTCATATTTTGACATTTTTGGGCCTTATTAATAAACTTATAATTGTAGCTACTGCCTTTGCCGTAAAAATTCACCTTTTTATGGATTTTAAATTTGATTTAAATTCACTGTGTGTTCAAATTTACTTCTCTACAGTTTCAACGATAACTTAAATTTTTAAAGTAGGCATATTTTTTAACGAATTTTTTACTGCACTTTTGTAATATTGCGGATTTTTACCGCTTTTCAATGTGGTCGATTTTAAAATTCAACTCAAAAGCGTTAAAAATAAACCTTTTTGATATCTGGTATCCGTAGTAAGTCTTAAAATGTAATACGCTTTGATTATAGTTTGTTGTAAAGAGAATTCGATTAATGATATTGCTATAAATCTTTTGAAGTTTTGGGAGTGACTTTTGAATTTCGCAGCTCAAAATGTTTAGAAATTCAGCATTGAAAAAAAATTGTCAAATCCGTAATGCTTTCATGTTCATGAATATTAACGAACGGAATATTGTCAGTTGCCAGTTAGCAAATGATGCTTTTAGGGGCTTTTCAGATGAAGCGCACTAGCCCAGTCGTCTGGGCTAAACTGTTTCTTTTTCATCTTATTCTGACATCAAAGCTTATGTAAAATAAGAATGAAAATAACATTCAAAGTCTAGCCGGCCCCAAAGTTGATTCAAAATAGTTGGAACTTTAAAATTCAAAACATTCTTTTAATACCCAGGAAATAGTTCCGTGGGAAAAGTTGGGGCGGTTAATTGTAACCCCCTTAAAGAGTAAGTTATGAATGGAAATTGCCGCAATTCTCTGAGGGGCGGACATATATTTCCGCGCGCTCGTTGTCGACCCACTACAGTTTATCTTTAAAATATGAACGCTGTGCCCGCGCGGGCAAAGAGCCTGCAATGGAAGATGGCCATTTATACATCACTGAATTACTCCTTGCACAGTATATTTACATGAAACAGTTTAAATTTTTTCCCATGTTTTAACACATTCAGCCGTGGGTTTTAATGTATAACTCGACAAAATCCTTAGACTTTGCTTCTTAGGACCAAAGTTGCTGTAGAATGTTGTACTTAAAGCGAGCAATTAAGTAGTTTACAACTTTTTTTTAATGAAACCAAGTTGCGATGAACAAAGCAGGAGGCTCAGTTGTTCAGAAGTATAGCCGGATTTTGCTTGTGAATTGAGAAGCCATTAAGTCCTCAGACATTCTGGTGGGAAATTCTTTATTTGTAATTTTATAAAATTATATAGTATATATAATTTACTTTATTTGCGATTTCCAAGCCTAAGCTATTTTCAATTTAACTTGTATTTACGCTTTTTGAAAGTCGTTTCTTGCTTCAGCGATTTTAAAACAAAGTAGACACGTTCCAAATGTCTCTTTAAGGCGAAGCCATGGAGCGTTTAGTTATGTCAATATGACAAACATTATACCAGTCGAAGAGAACCATAGTGCTTCACTGAGGCGTTAAGAATTGCCGTGTGGAGTAAAAAACATCTCCTACCAGTTGAAATGAAGTCATCCGTAGCGAAAAATCTGGTCAATAAACAATGAAAAGCTACGTTAACGTTGTGGTTTGGTTTATATATGTATTTCTTGGCAAATTGGATTTGTTGAAGTCACTATAGAAGTGCAGAAACAAGTATGAGAATGCAAAGTTTTGTTGGTTTAAATCAGCCACTTTAAACTTGTTGTCGTATTGTTTTTGAGCTATAATAGAGAGTTTTGTAGGTTTCAGTCTTAGATTTGCGAGTGTGGGTTTGTTACTGTAAGATGTTAGAAAGAATTATATTTGACTGCGACTACGACTGTGACTATACGAGAAATTAGAGAGGTTTAGATTCCACTACAAGTACGACTGTGATGTCAAGATATTAAAAAGCTTTAGATGTGACTGCAGAATATTGGAGGGCTTCAAATTTGACCACGAGTAGCTACGACTCTGATTATAAAGTGAGTCTATTTAACTCATTAGTGTGCTCTATATAGAGCATACTAATGAGGCTATTGTTTTCTTTTGTTTCTTAGCCGAATTAGTATGCTCTATATAGAGCATAACTAATTCGGCTAAGAAACAAAAGAAAACAATAGACCACTTGATGATTTTAATAGACTATGGCATATAGACCACTGAAATACTACGTTGTGATTGGCTGAGTGGATGCGAACATGGTCTAAAGATTTGAATATTGTTGTTTGCCATGTCGAACAACGTTGTGGAAAATTGATTTTCATTCGTAACAGAACGCAATGTTGAGTGTGTTAGAGGGAAAATGTGAATGCGAATCTGGCCGTGTCTAATGCTCTTTCTTGTGCCACTGAGTCATGTGTCTCGAATACTGATATATATATGTTGATGATGTGAACGATGCAACTCTTGTTGTTGCTTCTGAGGACTATGAGAAAAGCTTCCTTTCAAGCCTAGATATAAATGGATTCTGCAAAGTGCTACTGTTATTAATGGGACGTTCGTGTTTATATCAGTAAACGTTAATGAGTTTTCAATTTGAATATTATTGAAGTGGGAATGTTATTATTCAGCGCAATAATGTTCTCTATGTCATGAAGCTGAAGCATGGCTGTTAAAAACAAAACCAAAAAAATTTCCTAAGTATGCTTGCTTTTAGTGTTCTCGTGACGAAAATGTTCCGAAAAAGTGGTCTTCATTTATCAGTTGCTTTCACTAATATTTGACCAGTTATACATTGGTCAGGCAGTACCGGCAAGACAATTTTTGGGGTCCGAGGCAAAATTGTCTTTGGCCCCCAATCTTAACCCAATTATGACATCATTTTTGTTTCTGTAGTATTTTGGCCCCCGGAAGCCTGGGGTCCGGGCAGATTTTCCCCTTGGCCCCTCCCTCTGTGCGTCCCTGCAGGCGGGGGCAATTTTAGTGGTAACTATTTCTAGTAATAACAGTAAAAACTAGGAAAAGAATATCTTATACCTCGAACCTCTGGTCAGCCTACTATACCGCTTGTACCAAACAATCTACCCCACGCCGGAGTAAACACCCGAGTGGGGGTCTTGTTTATGTCAAACTGTTGTCAGAGGCGAAGCATCAAGGTCATGAAGCGTGTATTTACTAAATTGTTACTGCTGAAACGGACGACGTTCTCTGTCAATTTTACGATCGACTACGCGGTGAACGCGACAGTGCAATCCCGATTTCAACCAAGGAATAGACGCTAAAGAAGTTTATGGCATAAATACAAACTGGAAACCTTTTTAAATAACTTGACAGACATGTAAAGTTGAAAAAAAACACTTTAGCTTTGCTGCTAGACTGAATTTATCTGACTCCTCTAACGCCTTAACAAGGTTTCACGTTGCTCTGAAGCGGTGGAAAGGGCTGTGCTTGGCGCCGAGTTGACGCTGCTGAGATTACCTCTATGATTCCAAATCATTCATTATTGTGTTCTGCATGGAACCTTTCTTTGTTTACCGAACGCATCGCAAACGATAAACTCCCTATTAGGATTTTTATTATTTTGCATGGTGCAAACAACAATATAAGCATCAATTTGTGGATACACCAGGTATATTTATTATTGCAAAGCTTTCAGTCCGTTAACCCGGACCTTCGTCAGTACAACTAACTTGAAAAAATTCAGACGTCCTTTTTATATCACAGCTGTCGTGATATGTTTGCTCACGCTCTTTTATTGTTTCAGTCAAAGCGCGCGTGCGAGACAAGGATCTAACTAGAGAACATTGATGAGAGCACGCCACGTACTATTAAGTGGCTTTCCCTCTTGATCTATAGTTTCATGTTTGAATATTTCAATAGACTCTTCCATTTTACGGAGAAAGTTTATACTCATCATTTGCCAAAATGGTTGCTACATTCCATTTTATGCGATGATCTTAAGTGCGTGCGTGATGTGCTACGGCGGACTTATCGAGTTTAGCTTTCTCGCAATTCGTCGTGTGTTCTTTAAGACGTGTTGAGAGATTTCTACCGGTCTCTCCAATGTAAACCAAAGATTTGCACTAATAAATGTACGTGGTGTATCCACAAACTGATGCTTGTATCCCTATTAGGCCAAGTAAAAAAAATTAGTAGTTTCCCGTCCGAATTTTGAAAAAAAAAGGAGAACGCGGGCGCTTTTTTTTGTAAACTCCTAATAGGGGTTTGTAAATTACGTAACACAGATGTTTTTTGATCGTAGTGGCATCGCTGATTATATGTTGAGAGACACCTGTGGCAAACTAGCATTACTGCGACCACCTACCAACTACCTCAGGGGCTGATTACATGGAGACTTTTCAACCCGGGCTGTGTTTCAGCTCGGCTAACCAGGCTGAAAACTCAGCCCGGTCTCACTATGAAACAGCAATAAAAACGAGTGTGCGATTACATGACGGCTCGCAATTCATCGTAATTCATCGGCGATGCTTATTGTCTGTGATTATTGATGCGTAAAGTCCTTTGTCTATTAGAATATATATTCTGCTTCACTGGTCAACAACAATGGATCGGCAATATACATAAACCAGGCTTAAAAACAGTTTTAGCTGCAGTGGAGCGGTATTGTAGAACTCACTTTTTGTTCAGTTACGTCATGCTACTACCTTGTCTACAATTAGGTCCGACTGAAACTACAAGTCCATTCCAGACCACAGTTTACAAGTCCAGTCCACGTTTTACAACATGCCAATTGAACAACCTGAAAATTAGGAAGTTTACGATCAAGGACGCGGTGAACGCGACGACGCAATCTCGATTCAACCAAGGAATAGACTCTAAGGAAGTTTATTGCTTAAGTATATACTGAAAGTCTTTTTGGACCAGAAACTTGTCTCCAATCACTGCTAATTTTCTTGCTATTCTTGTTCTTGTTTGGGGGCGACGGTCTTGAAAAAAGCCTATTTCCTTTCTCATTTCTAGTCCAATCGTCGTGAAATTTGACACAATGATGACAATGATGTAAAGTGTTGTTACATATCATTTGACGGAGTTCGATTTTTGATGTTCGAGTTACGAAAAGAACTACAACCAATTCTTTGCTGTAATTGTGCAATAACTATCATGCATCATTAATACTCACAGACAAATGAAAGCCGTATGGTATAAGCTGTTGCAACGCGCATACGATAAACAAAACGCATTATGCACTTCGTACGGCTTAAGCAATTAAAGAGAGTTTCTAGACAAAGCCGTGAATTCAACATTGTACATGGCTTGCTTAACATTCGAGCACTTGCTGAATGACGTTACAAGCAAGCATGCTAATCTTTTGCTAATCTTTAAGCACAAGCGCTGGTGTGATCGTAACCTAAGTAGCTAATCGCCCATGCAGTTCCTGGTTCCATGAGTACGCTTGGACTTGTTAGATGAACTCGAAAAAAGATAAACTAGAGAAAAGCACTGCAGTTTCGCTGCAAGACCGAATTTATCTGACTCCTCAAACTCTGTAGCTAAAGTCTGTTTTAAACGTCGCACTACTGCCGTGTTGAATGCATTCAAAGCAATCGATAATGAGGAGTTTCTCCGGATTATCGATTGTTTTTAATGCATTCGACACGGCAGTAGCGTGACACCTTGTTAGGCCCGTTTCAGGTTTCTTGTTCTGCATGGAACACTTTGTTTACCAAATGCGTCGTCGTGCTTGTCGCATCGCAAATCGCAACTTTGAACTTCTATTTAATCACGGTAGACTCATCAGGATATACATATTACAATAAAATACCAATGTACAATACAAAAAGTAGAGCACATTTGACAATAATTAAAAACCTGGTTTCCATGAGTGCCGTGGTATGTAAAACAAACTACAAGATTTAATCAACGATTTAAGTAAACGCGGAATTGTATGCAAGTCGCAAGATTCTTGTTATAGTATACCTCGTTATAGGTTGATAATGACAATTGGAAACCGCTTATCAGACTGTCAGATAATATTCAATAGTTTAATATTTGACTCATATTTTGAAAGCAAACATTTGCACTATGTCATGTACTGTGCATGATTTTTCTATATACATTTTGGTAATCCTGCCACTTGCCTGCAGATATGATCCCTTTTCTTCATCAAGAACATGATTTGATATAGATTAAGCTGGACTTTAAAACAATTAACTGAAGATACAAAGAACACTTGTTTTGTTATGGGTTATGTTTGGTTGGTTAAAGAAAACTATTTTTATTGCAATTGTTACCAAACTCATGGATATTCCATGCATTAATTGTTCCTATAATGATTTCTTTTGATTGTCATGTTTACTTTTTATTTTTTCGCTTTCTTTGTTCTACTATTACATAGTTCCCCAGATTAGAGTATAACCATATCTGCATACAACAGTAAATCATTGTGCTATAGCATTAATTGTACGCCTTAGTGTAAGTCAGTACGTATAGCTGTCTTGTCGTGTCCGCGTAAAGCTGTCTGCTAGTTTGGTAAGAGAGTGTTTGGAATTCCTATTTCTCGCTCCAACTCAGCTACAACAGTCGTTAACTGTTATTAGCAAGTGTTTATAGTTTGTTTGTGAGTTTGATAAAAGTAAAAAGAGTCGAAGTCTCATTTATTCGTGGCCCAACTGTGACTAAAAGCAACGCGTGGTGTTTCGGATCGATTTTTGTAGCGATCTCTTTGCATTGTAAAAGAAGTCAATGTTCTTAAAATTTATTTAGTATGATCCAAAGCGGCAAAATTGTAGTTGTTTACACTTGCACGGAAACGCGACTGCTGACCTCGATATATTTTGCATAAACTGGGCATTCCGTTTTGCGGAGAAGAGCCACACACTTATACAAATTTGATTTTCCGTTTCTGTAATACAGCAGTCAGCCTGCGCACAGCTACCCACAAAAATTGTATTTCTTTGTGTAACAAATAAGTACAACCTTCATCAAGCGTATACTGGCTTACTTGTTATCCACAGTAGAAAGTTTGTATTTTACGCCGAACTTCACAGATTACGCCAAATTTGGCGTAAGAATAATAAAATTTTTGGTATAAACTATTAGCGTGGCGAAAATGGCGTTAAATAAACGTATCATTGCAGGCGTGTAGCGTTCTTTATTTCCTGCACAAATGACATGAACTGACTGCAGTAACATTTGAGTTTCATTTGAAGTAATTTATAATAGAAATATTGAGTAAGTTATGACAGAGATATTTTTTATCCATTTGACAAAAAAACCCCCATAAATGTAATTAATGTAGTTTGTTAGAGTAGGAAACAATGAGCTGAACACTTATATACTGTCACCGGGGTCTTTTTCACCTTTCGTGTACACAGTGTATACGCGCTGCGCGAGGGCCCCGACGACGAACAGGATCTTTAGAATACTGAACAAATGTGAATTCACCTCGCAAATGTCGTATTACTTTATATTTAATCGACTTTATCACTTCTATAACATCAGTTGGTGCTGAGGTGTAAGTGTTCCAAACACACTCAAAGCCAAGACTAACTTGTTACTACAATATAGTTATGGATATGCTCGGGCAGGCATTTACATTTGACATGATGATGGTTGATTATTACAACCAAAAGCAAACACGAAAAACTAAAGTGCAGGACAAGTGTCGCAGCAAAGCATTATTGCATAGCTCAGAAATTAAATCAAGCCATCAACTAAAATTAAGGTTTCATAACAATGCTATACGACGCCCCACCTTTAAACGGTAGGGTATACATGGCGCACCCCCTGGCGCACAAAAATTTGAGGAGAATTTTCTTGGCGTAAATATCTGGCGGATGAGCAGTGAACTTTCCGCAATAGGTCGTTATGGCTGAAGCGGATGATGTTCTCCGCCAAACATTAATATAGGTTTATGTTATTGAAGTTGATGGATCATGTCAAACTATACTCAGGAAAACTATAAAAGTGCGAGAACTCTGCCACAGCTCTTCAGGCACAAGTTCAAAATTGGTCAACAAGGACGAAAATTCAGTCGTCAAGTGTAGCGCTATAAGGTATCGTACAAGCACAGCCGTTTACAAATGGCAATTTTTTCTCTTTTATAAATGTTTATTAGCCACTTTTCGAGGCAATTTTAGGTCTCTGAGTAGTATATCCCAGCTATTGTCGTACGTCATTGTATACAAGATGCATGAGTCGTAGTAACATGATGAACATGAATTGACCAGAAATGCTTCACGGACTTTATTTTCCCAATAATTTTTGCATTTAACGACCTCATGCACTGACGTTTGATCTTAAAATCTTTCAACTTGATGTTGTTGGTGTTGAAATTACGTTGTATCTATTACTCTTAATACGATAAAAAGATATATTTTTTGTTTTCCTCCGGCTCTCAAAACTTAATAACCACTTTTACATCGTTTTGTATGTGTCAGGTGACGAAATCAAAACTGAAAAAATGACACTAAAGATCGTTTATTGGCATTCAACGATATCTAAAATAATTTTTGATATAATTGTGCTGATATAAAAATAAATATATATAAAGGTGCATTATTATTTGATATAAAATTACTTTACTTTCCATTTAACTGCTGATGATATGTCAATACTTAATTATTACTTATTTTTAAAGTACTGTCCATTTTTATTTATAAGGTCAGGAAATTTATACTTTTGGGGAAAACAGTTTTTATAGTCTGCAACACCATGACTCGTTTTCGCCTCGTTGTTGGCGTTGTATTTCTGGTGCTGTTTCAAGGTGTGTTAGTCGGCGGTTGTGGACGACGTCGGCGTAGGTGCTGCCGTGACACTACTCCACCTCCTCCGCCTCCTCCACCTCCTCCACCTCCTCCAACTCCTGGCAGCAGTGGAACTGGATGTTCCTATCCTTCTACAAGCCCTCATTGTGCGTATATGTATATATATATAAATATATATATATATATATCTATCTTTATATCTATATATCTATATATCTATATATCTATATATCTATATATCTATATCTATCTATATATCTATATCTATCTATATATCTATATCTATCTATATATCTATATCTATCT
>JAODVM010405801.1:0-10479 GCA_025400095.1 Phenganax marumi
CCTGTGGCTTCCATTCTGCCCTGGCTAAAGGTTATGAAATTCAGACCCACCGCCGTCCTCACCCCAGGCTTTTCTGCAACTCCAATGCCGTCCTGGCGCATACCGTCTTGTTTGCTAAAGGCTAGTTTCCATAAGGCCGTCAGCTGTCGTTACCTGTATTTCGGTGTCTGGGTAGTGATCTTGAAAGCCAAATAACAACAGAGAGAAAGAGATAAATACAGTGTCGCTTGCAGTCTTTAGGCAGCGTTGTTTTGCGCAAAAAAACAAAATGGCGGCACTTAACAGGGAGTTTCTTCTGCAACTAAATTTGTTTACACTCCTTGGGATAAGACAACCACATACAAAAAAGAGGAAACACCGCTTCTGGGTCAGAGAAAGATTTAGAAAGTGAGAAGAGCTTGGTGCGGATCATAAACAAGTTCTTGAACTTCGGTTGCACGACAGAGAGCATTTGTTCAGTAATTCTACTTTTACCTTCGACAATAAGTTTCGATTTGATGATGTTCCACAGTAATTTATTTAATTAGTTATTTAATTTGACGTAATTTAATTTATTGTTTACTATATAATCTCTTTCGAATCCGCCATTTTGATTTGGGAACAAGCAGCATTATGGGAAAAACGTGTCGTTTCCTGTCGTTTTATGTCTTTGAGATAGGAATTTTTTATCCCAGCGACATTGTCATTTTCTGTTTCTCTCTGACTCTGTTGTTATCTTTCTTTCAAGATCACTGCACAGACACCGAAATACAGGTAACGACAGCTAACGACCTTATGGAAACTAGCCTTAAAGGTCGCTAATTACTGATGCGGGAAAGACTGTGTGTTGGTGATTGTTTTGAGTTTCAAGAACAAAAGTCGCAAGACCGTTGCCGACATGAAAACTAGGCTTAAATATCACCTTGCCAGACGAACTAGCAAATGTATCTGTCAATACAATTTGCCAATATACGACAGCACTTCACTTGCGATAGTAGCTTCTAGTTTTAACGTATAATTTCGCAAACAAATTACGTAATGAGAATCCTATCTTTTGTCAGCTCAGGGGATGAATATTTCCGACAATTTCTTCCCTACATTTTTCAGCTGTTCAAAAGTACCAGCAAGTCGCAAATGTGTAGATTTTGATCCCAGAGCCCATTCCCAAGTTG
This sequence comes from Phenganax marumi, assembly GCA_025400095.1. Lineage (NCBI taxonomy): Eukaryota > Metazoa > Cnidaria > Anthozoa > Malacalcyonacea > Clavulariidae > Phenganax > Phenganax marumi. The sequence goes on from JAODVM010405801.1 coordinate 1,152, forward strand.
TGTAAGTCCGAACAATTTGGACTAGTTTATCACAGCCTGGTGAAATGTAACAGTCTTTACCAGAAGGTTTGAACAGTTGGTATGCTGTGACACATGCGCTTGTCCGTTGGTGGTTCATATGATATTTTCACGAATATCAAGGCTGCCATGCTTGCCGTCATGCAGTCTATAAGACATTAGAATGCCTTCCACAATTACATATGGAGCGAGAAAGGTTGCAAACGTTTTGTTTTCATTGCAACATTACATAACGTGAAAACTTTTGCGGTTAAAGTGAGCTTTCATCACATATCTCTGTGACGTCATAATAACCCTGCAGATCCCATGATCCTTTTTGGACAACAGTCACAACACCACCTCTTCGTTTCGATCCCGCCTTGTCAAGTACGGCGGTTTGGCTCTCTGGCCGACGTAATTTCATCAAATTTCGTCGACAGTTTGCTTCATCTATCGTTTGATATTTGTTTATTTCTTCATGCTTGTTAGCAGTTTATGAATTTTCTTTTGTCGCCGTTTGTTCGTGGGCTGGAACGTACTTTGTAAAGAGATATTCAATTCAGTAATAGATGTGTTTTGAATGCTGTTGAGTCGATCATCCTTGGTTATCGCTATAGAAAGAAGTCGTATAAAAAAATACATCTGTCTGCTCATTGTTCATATCATAGTTTTACAAGACAATTAAATACCGCCATAAACTTTGTACATCATCGTCGTGAATTATTTCTCAGTCGTTTTGAGTTACTGTAGCTGTCCAATTTAATACGAAATTCATTGTTGTGCTGGATTGTTGAGCGTTAGTGATAACGCATATGAAATGGAGAAGATATTCTTCAAACTTGAAGACAAACAACGCGAACTTCATGGCAAGAAAGGGCGAGTGAGTTGACGGAGTGTGACTAATGTTTTTGGACTTGCCTGTGTGTGGCGACGTAAATAAACACGAAAAAATGTTCACAAGTATTACATCTTCCTTTAGATTATCGTTTCTTGGAACCGTTTTGCTCGTTCAGTTCGAGAGGCAGTAGAGTTTTACACGGAAGCCAAACAGGTATAAAAGTATCTTGTGTGTGGATTTTGTATCTGTTTAAAGATGTTTGTCAAGCGTTCAGTTTTACATTTGCATCAAGTTGATTGAAAACTATATAAACAGTTCCACTCATCTGTTCAAAGAACAAGTCCGATCATAACGTATAGTTTTTGCTGACAAATTAGCTTATATACTTGTACCAACATGATATATTGTTCAACTTAATGCTAAGTTCCGTCTGTTAAGGAAAATGTAGACATTAATATTTCTGCAATGTGAAACAAAACTAAAGTTTTAAATAATTAATATGTTTGAACTGTCGCGTAATGACAACAAGTCTATTGGCAATTGCGAATGTACTTTAAAGGTACTTGCTGTAATTTCGATCCGTTTTTATCGCGTATTTTTTACTCATTTTAATAGTGCTTTGAAAAACTACTATTGTTCTGTCAGAAGCGTCTTCAACTTGTAAAGTAACTGAAAAACGGCATGACTACATCGTACATTTGATATTTTTTATGCTAGCAGTATCTAGCAAGGTTTGTCGAAGAATTTTTGTAGATTTCTGTGAAGAAGTTGTGGTCGTGGTTTTAATTAACTGTTCCTTTCAGGACACTGGTCTGCTTCAGATCAAATCTGATAGCTCACCTTGCCTGACCTTATATTTTGTCAGCACAAACTCTGCATACTTGAATCTTGCCTAGTTTTTTGCAATACATTAGATACATACAAACTGCACAAGTGCACAGATAAGCAGAATAGGTGGTATAGACCGCTTTCTGTTGAACACAGCATTCCAACATTGTGGAGCAAAGTTTATTGCAAGTTTGACTCGGAGATTGCTCTGAGCAATTTGCAACTGACACTAACAAAATGCCAAGATGAAATTCACAATCAGATTTGTAAACAAAGCCTGTGGTTGGTTATTTGAAAAAGTGAAATTCTTCAATTCAGTTGCTCGAGTTATCTGATTGGTTATTGCAAAATAATTCAGTCGGGGTTGGTTGACAAATCATATTGTGAATTTAAACTGACAATTTATTAATGTCATTTGGAAATTACTTAGAGCAATCTTCCAGTCAAAAGTGCAATACTGCTCTGCAGTGCTGGATTATTGTATTCAACAGAACAGTGGTTTTGACTGTAATTCCTAAGTTTATATAGCAGTTAATATCTCCACTTGCCAATGGAAAAAGTGGGTACCGGTAGGCTGGGTTTTGCGGTCTTTTGTTACTCAGATTTTTGTCCATTGGGCTGCTTGCATGCATGTTGGCATCTTAGAATATTTACAAGGTATTATGGGAATGATTGTTGTCTATACTCTTGCTGCATCTGGAGGCATCTTTATGTGGGACACCAGTGAATACTGACAAATAGTTTTGCTAACTCATTGAATGGCAATGTGCCCCAGAGCATCCAATTTTGTTGTTTTACTCTATCTACAATGCCAGAATATTTTAATGTGTCAAATTTGCTGATTAATTATGCTTGTCAGGGTGAGACGCAGTGCCCCTCACATTTAACCAAACGAGCTATGCATTACAAGGCCTCTTCTTGACAAGCCAAAATTTATTAATTCATCTATTTTTCTAGTTATGTTTTTGATTGCATGAATTAAACTTTAATCTTGAATGTGGAGTGATTGGAGTTAGACTTCAACCAAATTTGTAGTGTTGATATTTTGTTTGTTAAATGCATTAAATTCCTGTTGTTGGTCCACACTTTTGTATCCCCATGTAATTAATCCCTGTTGGAAATGTTCAAGTTTGATGTTCTCGAATTTCTTGTATGGATGTTTTTTTTTAATAATATGAAAGTGAACTCTGTGTAAATACTAGAACATGGCTCCTAGCAATTAGACAAAACATGTCTGGACCTATCTCTGATGATGCAGTTAGTTTCCTCTTTAAGTTGAAATTGCCTGCATGTTGTCAAGGTCAGTTTATGTCAGCTAAGGTCACAAACAGTTGTTGGTAGAAACAGTTTGATTGGGACTAATAGTTTAGTGTAGATGGGTGAGAAAATGCTGAGATCTCTTGGCATGCTTGTCAGATTCTCTGTTTTGGAAATACGTGTATGTGTAGTAATTAAAGTAATGTTGTGATACACAATGAAGCTGTAATAATAATTGGTATTCGGTGTATTCTTATGTTGTTCTCTTCGTTTTTCTCCAGGCTGAACTCTATGCTTGGGCTCAAAGTTTGCCTGATCAAGTGAGAAGAGGAGTTTCCAAAGTTCCGTTCCGAAGTCTTTTCCTAGCAATTTTGCCATATTTGATGTATCTACTACTCTTCTCAAACTACAAGATTCTTCGCAAGTTACTTGGCCTCACACTCGTCCCCAAACCGAACATGCAGTTTTGTCCATCCATGGAACTTTTAATATTCCGCTGCTTTCCTCACCAAATTTTAGCAAAATTTGCTAATCCTGTATTTGACTTTTTGGCCGCTATTCCATATTTAATTCATTTTCCACTGCCAGTTCTTATGATTCTGCATAAACTGGTGGACAAACGACGGAGATCGACGCTTTTGTTTTACATCTGGTGCGCTGGTTGGTGCAATTTTGTTGGTGTATTTATCCAATTTGTGTTTCCCACAGCTCCACCATGGTACATGGACAGCGTCGTGTTTAGTCCTCAAGGGTCGGAGTTGAAAGCAGGCTATAATGAAGCTGGTTTTCATAGACTTGATGCCGTACTAGGTTTTCCGTTGTTTCATAACATCTATTCAGCCTCACCAGTGAAGTTTGGAGCATTCCCATCGTTACATGTGGCATGGCCGACGATTGTTTTAGTTAGTGATCCGTGGATCAGTGAACGTTTTGCTAAAATACATGTACTGTGGATAACTTGGGCTGCACTCTATTCCAACCACCATTACGGTGTTGACGCACTTGGAGCAATCCTGTTGGTCTTCACTGTACGTTTCTTTGCTGGACTTTGGAGTCCATTTAGCAACAACTACGTAACAAGTAGTAATCGAAGCAGTAATTATACAAATTTACTGCAAGTATAATGAAATTACCATGTTGAAACGTCGGCATGCTGAAATACTAATTATTACGTAAATATTTCTAGTTAGCTCAGTTTCATTCATCATGACATCGCACAGGTAAAGTTCGCTTCGTTATGTATTACTGGAATGCACACGTGGTTAATTTCATAGTAGAGAAATTTGGCAAACACAACGTGACGGTCTAAGACGTCGTGAAAATGGCGTGATATGCCCATGTGTGGATGTGCCACGCCATTTTGCGCCATTTTCACGACGTCTTAGACTGTCACGTCGTGTTTGCTACATTTCTCTTGTGGTGTCACTGTGGTGGTGTCTAGGTTGTTCAATCAATATTTACCTTTTTTCGTGTCCAAAACCGATGTCTCCGGTACACTCTGTAGAAATCGTTTTGCCACCCTCTCGGCGCAAAAAATCACTATTATTCGACTGAAATTAAAGTCTTGTCATTAACCATCGTACATAATCAACTTGATACTACTCAATTGCTCTGCATAAAAAGCCAGGTAGATGACAAAAATAGTCGCTACTGACAAGTCTTGCGCCCCTTCAAAGCGTTTTGTATGGGAAGTGACGCAGGCGAAGTCATGTAATTCGAAACTAACTCGCAGCTCGTAGGGTCGAATTGGCGCAGCCAAACTCCCTTAAGTTTCATAGTGTCCTTTTCGTCCCTGATGCACGCAATTGCATTTAGAAAGATCTGCGACCATATTTATAGTTTTAATAAATGATATTTTTCACAAATATGTACAATTACAATTAGTACAAATGTGTACATGTACATGCAAGTACAATTTTACTGAACGAGTCTAGTTAACAGTGGGTGAAGTGACTGCTACCCCTGGTAAAGTGTTTGAATTATTTCCTGGTGTAACAAGACTTGGTCTTCGATCTTCTTGCAACTTCTCCACCATCGAGAGAAACTCGGGGTTTCGACTTCCTTTTCTTTCCACGAATGATTTGAATGCACGTGCACCATGTAACGTTGATAGTTCGTTATTCTTTAATGAAAAATGTACACCATAGTACTACGGTCGATTGTACGAAGCCCGTTTAGCTTAAACGGTGGATAAGCCAGAATATAAAAAGACTTTCATACATACATTGTTAATCTTTCAAATCTAATCTTGTGTGCTGAACTTATACTTAGGTATATAGTTATATTCAGTTGCAAAAATTTCAGTTTGTATGAGGAATTTATAAATAAGATTTCTAATTTGAGCTTACACACCGTATAAGCTAAACTCACTTCGAACAACCGCCCCCTAGGAAAAATTATAGTTTTCCTCCCAATTTTTAGAAACAATCGCTCCAAGCCATGCTCACTTCTCCTGCAGGATTTGCGATAAAAAATTTATGGTTAGTTTACAGGAAATTTAACCGCAACACTTACCAATTTTTCACTCTCTGCTTTTGCTTCAGATAAAGTGTTTTCTTGCTGTTCTTTTGGATCAGTAAGGGGTTCACCATGTTTTTGCTTTGTCCAGGTTTTAGGATTCAGATACCATGCACCATATTTTACTTTCACCCAACTCGGTGTGTATGCACTACTTTCCTGAAAACGAAATAATAAACAGCATTTGCTCAGATAACAAACCTCTTTAAAATAATCGAAATAAGACACTTTTAAAGTATATAGTATTCACTAAATAAAATACAACGTGCTGCATGTTACACGTCAAAAACATGTTTTATCAATAAAGGCGTCAGTGGACTGCATGTAAGTTAATTAGGTTTTCATGAAATTAAATGGGAAATAGAAACGTTCAGCGGCACTACCTGTTTCTCTTGCTCCCTGATGTTATTCGGGAGCTGAAGAGCTGACGCACTGGCGTTGACTCGCAGTTCAGGAGGAACATTCGTTAATTCAACCACATGGATAGGAACAGACAGTGTTGGCTAAAAATTGTTAAAAACGGACGATTACTTTGATCAACAAAACACCAAAAATGCCCTGCAGGATGCAGCAGTTATCCGAAGAAGTGGAACAGTAGGGCTGAATTTTATTGTCGATTACCGAACCTACTGTTGAGTACTACTGATACTGATATATAATAACGCTAATACCTATACTAGATTGTCTATACTAGTACTTTCTATCAAGCGATAACTTTATCATTGCTGGATCTAAGTACAAAAACGATTCGAGCTGGGAGAGAGATGGAACCTTAGTATATTTCACGTTATTTGGTCTAAAACAGGGCGCTTATATAGGGCCACACCAAATTAGACTTTAGTTTCCCGTCCGCCACTTCCTGAGATTAGCGCGCGGGCGGGCGGCCATTTCCATTATCCATTAATTTCCAATATATTAGCACTGATATTGCTACGCATATGAAAACACGAGTATCTAATTCTCACCAACATTGGTATTTTAGACCAAGTCAAAAAATTGGTCTGTGGGGACTGCCAACTGGAGATGATATGGGGATGAAAATTACTTATACAAAACTTGTAAAGAAATTTATTGTCGCAAAACTTTGCTAACCCCAAATAAGCATTCAAAGAACATACAACGAAAAGAATTTGTTTTACAAAAGCCCAGTCACATTCAGTCAGAGCACAATATTAACGATCAATATATAGAATTATTTGTACGTGACAAAATAAGTCACATCTTAGATGAACACGCGAGCTTGACCATTTATCCCGATTTCCTAGCCTGTCTTACATTAAAACACGCATCTTATCTAAGACACCGACAGGCATTTTGCGCCATTTGCACGACAAGCTCGCGTCTTGTGTGAGATGTAATTATTGAATGCAACTTATTTTGTCTCGCATAAATGGCCCTGATGAAACACGTAAAGGGCTTGACACAATGGAAAATGTTGACGAAAGAAAGTTTTTGAAACAATTGTTTTCAGTGGAATAACTGCAAGAACGTGGATTACAAAGAAATATCTTTAGAACGAGCTCTAACTACTTAGCTCGAACATCAATAGTCTACTTGTCTATTTGTCAGTTTTATTCTTCTTTGCATTTGGTATCTTTGGTTTGTCCGAGCAACCTCTGCATTGAGGATAGTGAGGTTCCAAGTCATTCCAAGGTGCAACTTCACCTGCACAGTAGACACAAATGTCTTGAAACCTGGCCGAATAGTAAAGTTTCTCGATAGGCTCTTCACAGGACATACGACGGACGAAAACAACAGCTTTGAGGCGCTCTGGGATGTCAGCATCCTGTAGTTGGGCCCCACAAGAAAATGACGTGTCGTCCAGTGCCTTCTCCAACTGCATCTTCTCCACCCGCGTCAGCTTTCGCTTGGAATATATCAGCCTCCACATTGAGCATTCTTCACATAACAACATCATTTCTGTATTCTTTACATGTTGGACACTGGCATAAAATGGCAGTGCTCGCTGCTTTGCCGTGGCTCGGATTTTTGATGGACGATGATCTTCCGTAGTTTCTTTGCCAAAGACTTCAGTGAATGGCTTGTAGTGACCATCGTTGCCTGGTAGAGGATCTGGAAGGTGATGTAACCTCGCAAATTCAGCTGTTGGAAGTCTTGGAGGTGAACATACAGAACATTCTGGGCTTCCACACTTTAAGATGTCAAAGAAGTAGTGCCGTTCTTTGCAACAGTGTGAAAGAAATTCTGATAGAGCTTTGCTAAGGTTTGTCGCATTAACTTTCTCTTCGTGGCGCAACTGAAATTCTTCGTCTAGTGCAGTCAATGTGCACCAAAACTCATCTAATTCGTCTTCTGTGGCTGCGGTGAACACTTGGAACTTTTTTCCCTTTAACTCCAGACGGCGAACTACATCGGCAAGCAACACTTTCACAGGAGCTATGGATTCCATGCTTGCATCTTTGAACAACGGCTTTCCTTCTGCAACTTTGCGCAGTGCCTTCATACTGTTGCAACTAGTTGCCAACTTTTCCATTTCTTCTGGCATTTTTCCCTAGCCAAAGCCACTGCTTGTAGGCCCAGATTTAGAATAGACATTATCCGTTCAACTGGATTGCGGTATGAGTGATATGGTGCAGTTTGTGCAGCGCAAAGATAATCCAAATTTAGCTTCAAATACAAAGCGATAAGTGCCAATTTGACTGATAGATATGTCAATCGATGGTCAGGACCCCCATCAGAGTAAATAAATAGGACTGGATGGTCGTGAACGTCCTTCTCGATGATTGTAGCCATTTCTGTGCAGTGACGAGCTGGTGAAGAGGGTTCATAGGCTCCTTCTTTCAACAACACCATGACCTGGCCGTCATACCATGAACCACTGATTTCTTCAGGAATATCTGTATGGAGGACTACGGACGGGGTTATGCTGTACTTGGTAAAATCATGATCTGTAGCAAGTAACTCACATCCAACTGGAATGACAACTTGGCGTCCTCGCTCAGCAGCAGCAACAGGCAAGTAAGGCTCACCAACTTTAACCTTATGCTTATCATCAATACTAAGAAATATGGAGTAAGACCTCATTAGAACAGCATATTCCCTCTCGTAGCGGTAAATACAGGCAGCATAATGCGAATCTTCGTGTTGTTTTCGCCACTGTCTCTGCTGCACTCGACGTCTGACTTTTAAGCGCCCAGTGTATTTGAGTGCTGTTCTTGACGTTGCACAAATGGGTGAAAACTGGAGACGTATCCATTCATCACATGGTATGGGAGTGTCATCTGGGCACCTGGATGACACTTGTTCATGCAAATCTCTAACTGATACAGCCTTCGCTACATGTAAAACGGTTGAATGTCTTCGATCATCCACAGCGGTACCAATATCCTCTTCTATGTACTCTTTGGCTTTCTGCCAGAAGACATCAAACTTAGTTTGCTTGCCATTGAAATGGTCTCGGAGATCGTACACTAGAGATGGTTCTTCAAGTTCAAGTAGTGTGGCAATCCTTTCATCTATTGCCAATTCATCAAGGTTGGATGAAGCTGAAGAGTCCCCAACCAAATCTTTGTAAAAGGCTCGCAACACAGACTTTTTAGTTGTTGGCATCACTAGCCCAAACTTATCAAAAATGTCCCTCCTCATGGCCCGTGTGTGATATTGGGGAATTTTCTTTTTTATTTCTTCAATATGAGGCTGGGTTGTTTGCAATGCAAGGTCGATATCTGTTGCTGTAGAATGCCACAACCAATTCAAATTACCAATATTTCCACCAGGTGAATACGAAACATGTACAAGGGGTACATGCAGTCCCTTTTTCAGCTCCATCAGCCATTCATATCTCCTTCGGCGGTCACTAGGCAACAGGCTACCAAGCTCAACAGGTTCGTTACATCCAGCCATTTCAATAGCTTTGCAGATGGGTTCCAA
>JAODVM010405911.1:0-10477 GCA_025400095.1 Phenganax marumi
GCTGGATTTCTTTTAATCATGTCACAAATTAATATAATCTCCACCTTATGATTTATATGTGATTTTAAGATATCTATAACATATGGTTTTGCGGTCTCTCTTAACCACTTTGTTGGATAGTTGTCATCTTTTTTACACTCAATCACAAAGGTTTTTTGTCGACCTTTAAAAGCTTGTTCTAATAGCTTAACCTTTGGTTCTTCTGTTTCTACTAAACTCAAGACTCTACTTTTAAAATTATTATAAGACTCTGTAATTTTACTAGTTATATTTTTTGGTATAAAATCTAATATCCAATTATATAACTCATTCATTCTACTTTTTACGATAGTTGTTTTTGGAGCTTGAGTGTTTGACTTTAGTTTTAAAGTAGATGGTATTTTATGCTTATCTTTATATCCATTGATATAATTTGTGATAGTATCCTTATCATAACCTTCTCTAATTAGATTCTTTTTTAAATTAGAAAAATATTTGTTTAGGTTCTTCTCTCCCCATCTCTCTACTTTCTTTTCTAATTTGTCAAATTCTTTTTGTACTTCTTTAGATACACTTGTGTCATTCATATCCTATTTATTTAATAACTTTTTTCTAGATTGAGTTGATTTTTAAGTCTCATTTTTTATTCTGAAAAGTAGTTTTGAGATTTTTTGATAGTTTTTCTTTTGAGTGACTAATGTTTTAAGTAAATTTGTCCAGTCTCTAGACTTGAGATTCATGGAGTTATTTAAAAATCAACTTTTGAGTGAGCTAGTCCAGTCTAGAGACTGGAATTTTTTTTTGCTTATTGATATAAGTTAAGATGTAGTAGAGAGAAAAAGGGGGTTCTGGGATATTAATTTAAGATTCTATTACAAAAGCCGCGCGCACAAGATTTATCTCCAATAATAGTTAGTTATATACAAATTTTTCTACTAGCGTAGTGTTAAAATAATATTTTATCTAGTAAAAAATGATTTAAAAAGTTTGTTTTTTTTTCTAGATAAAATTTTTGAATATTTAATGAGAGAATTGTGACTCGACGACACGCTTGAGTGATTTTTTAATATTTAATAAGAGATGTGTGACTTGACATCACGCTTGAGTGATTTTTGAATATTTAATGAGAGATTTGTGACTCGATGTCACGCTTGAGTGATTTTTGAATATTTAATGAGAGATTTGTGACTCGACGTCACTCTTGAGTGATTTTTGAATATTTAATGAGATGCTTTTCTAGGACAATCAAATTTGTATAAGATTCTATTACAAAAAGTTTGTAATAGAATCTTATATAAATTTACCTTAAAAGAAAAATTTGTATAAGATTCTATTATGAATGATGAAAAAAGTGCGATTTCGCAGCTTTTGTAATAGAATCTTATATTAGTGTCCCAGAACCCCCTTTTTCTCTCTACTTTGCTATTATTCAAAAGAAAGCTCTTGTTGCTTAGTACTAACAAGCATAAGATGTTTACTATCTTTACTTATACCACTGCAGGTATTTTTGCATATAGCGTAGTTTTTCCGCTTATAACATATGCCCGTTATGCCAACAAACATTAACTTGAACGAAAATAGATGTCAACAAAATTCACGACTGAGTACTGTACTGAACGACTGAGTAAGCCATCTCATTGACGATTCTAGGCAACTTCGAATTTACGCACTTATTAATAAAAAAACCCTCGACTTTTTTCGTTTAACCCTCGACTTTGTACCCTCGACTCTAGACTTTTTACTCTCGACCCTTACATAGACTCAAATTTTTTTTGAACGCTATTCCATTTTGTTGTCGTGATCATATTTATGCTGAAAATAATTTTGCTACAATATGTTATCAACCATTGGACATTTCATCATCATGTTTGATTCTACCTACTACGTTTCATATTGGAAATGGAGATTGTGATTGTTTTTCGTCTAGTTTTTCATTTCCTAATGGAAATGCATTTTTGTACAATTGGAATGAATTTGTTAAAATTTATTCGAGTGGAAAAATATCGAAAAAAATATTTAGGACTTTTAATTCAAACAATAATTCGTTCTAAAGACATTGTCTTTTATGTCATGAATGTTTTCCTAAAATATCTAAATTGATTTTAAAATTGTACAATCGATTAAATTATGATAAAAAAACAGAAAAATTGGAATTTTATAATAGAGATTTTTATTATAATTTTCCCTTAGTAAATGAACATCAAACCTATTTTTTTTCTATTATTATAATATTAAATGTGACGATATAAATAAGATACTTAGTGTGCATGATTAATAAAGAAAGAAAGATGAGTGCTAAAACGGTTTTTTTTTAAGTGTGTGGTCAAATTGCTTTTTCAAACGTTTATTGTTATTTAATTGGAAAGAGGATGATGCAAGGGAACAATGGATAGATGAACAACCATGTATAGTCGAGCAACCATTTTCATATGTGAAATTTGCTAAAGTTAAAAAAGATGATGAAACGAAGATTTATCCAATCATACAATTTTGTCAAAGAAGAACTGCAGAGACTAGCAAAAAATACTTTGCATATAATTATATGCTATCTAATATTAAATTGCAAAGATATGAAAAACCGATGATTTTACCTTTTATTATATCCTCTGTTATTACGTATTGGAAAAGTACTACCTCCAAACTGTTTTTTAAACCGTCAATGACCACAGCGACAACGACGCATTAAAGATGTTGAAAAATATTGTTAATTGCAGTTTTAGCTAATGGTTTTAAAGGTGGTGGTTTTAGTAATCGACGAAAATTTGTTTTTTTTGTATTGTAAATTTTTTGTTTGAAATATAACTGAACGGTCATAAACCAGCCAAATTACTTTCCAAGTATTAACAAATTGAAAACAATATTAAACCGCAAATTAATGTGAATAACATTACACAGTTTTCACAATTTTCACAGTTTTCACGGCATGCATTGTAAAGTTGGGCAGTTGGTATGTGCTTGCATCTGTGTGTATGTTTTGTTATCACTTAGACCGTTAAATATGGGGGAGTGCCTCGCATGGGACTTAGGGTCCCGTTTGCACTCTTGCCACTTAGACTATAAATCTAATAAAGTTGTTAAAACTAAAACAATCTGTTGGATGCATGTGATTGAAAATAATTTAAACTACCGTCATACACGTTTCACTACTAGGTTAAAACACAATCAGTTTTCATATTTTTCCAAAAGGTAAATGGCCTTATAGATTTGATGATGTGATCTAAAGAGTCAGCAATGGAGGATGCGGCAGCACTTGCAGGTAGCGGCATCGTAAACAATGACACGATTGAGGTTGAGGTTAATTATGGGAAATGTATCATTTGTCAAGGAAACAAGTTTCCTCTTTCTAAAGCCACCAACACCGGGGTCTTGAGGGCTGTGCATTGTGCAGAAACCAGAGAATGCTGTATGGATGAGGTATAGTTGCCTGCCATAAGAAGGCTGAAGGACCTGAAAAACACAGAGACCGGGGACAATAATGTGATTTGGCACAGGTGTTGTTATAGTGATTTTACGAATGCTATAGTCATATTGAGCGTCTCCAAAACTGAATGTCTGACACATCAGAAGAAATTAAACTTGATGTACATGTAGGAGCCTCGATGAGATCTTCGATTGATCACATGGACTGGTCTAAATGTATGTTCTGCCAAGTGAATTCCAAAGGTTTAAGTCAAGTACAAACCATGGAAACATCAGCGAAAATACTCCAGAAGACCATTTGGGATCTACGATTTGATAGCAGCACAAGGTAAATATCACGTTAAATGCTACACCAAGTTTCAAAGAAACACGGATAAGAATGTAGCAGGTTTCAAAGAAGTGGACAGTGATCCCAGAGTAACCTGCTTTGAAGAAATCATGTCCTCGCTTGAAAAGGGATTATGTCATTGTCATATCTACTCACTTAAAGCAGTTTGGGCATCATTTTCTCATCGTCTTCAGTCTCACTATCACCTAGATCCTGGCGTTTACCGAGGGAACAAGTTGAAAGAGAAGATTCAGCTGTTTCTTCAAGATAAAATTACGTTTGTTCAACCACTGAATACGTCAGAACCATTCTTGATAGTTTCATCGAATCTAAATGAGGCTGCCATGCGTTCTTTATTAAAAGAGTCAAATGTGGAGGGAAATGTTGATGATGTTGAATACGAAGAGGAGCTAAACAACGACAATGTCGAAGCTGTAGATCTTGATGCAGAATTATAGAGCTGGCTGTGTAGAGTAGCTGTAAAGGGTTCACCACGATGTGAAATCGGCACCTGGTATTGATTGTATTGGTAGCATAGATGAACAGAGCGCTGAAAGTGTAGTTCCGAAAAGTCTGTTCATGTTAATTTCCCTTCTGTGTGTTGGTGATCAAGGGGACAACATTAATATGAAAACGCGAATACTGAGTATTTGTCAGGACATTGTATTCCTCGTCTCAAGGTGTTGTAAGCTAATGCCAAAGCATATTGGTTTAGGTTTAACTGTACATCAAGCAACGCGATCAAAAGGACTTGTCCAACTTCTGTACTCGGCTGGACACTGTTAGCTACGAACTGTTATGAGGATGGATAATACAATTGCAAACGATGTTCTTGAAAGGTACAATGAAAACGGAAAGGTTTTTGTTCCTAGGAACTTTACTGCGACCTCTGGTGAAAGCTACACTCGTTGCGCTGTTGATAACATCGACATAAATGAGGAAACGCTGAGCGGTATGGGTGCGTTTCATGCAACGCAATTTTCTGCTTTACGACGAATGAGAAAAGGTGAACCCAAGATGAAAGTTCAGATAACTCCGAGAGCAGAAAGACAACTAAACCTGGACGTTCCATCTGAGTTGCACGAGCTGACACAAGTAGAACTGGAGAGTGACAAGCCCAAGCGGGTGATTCAAGGAAATGTTTCAACTGAATGGTACTCACCAGATCAGCTAACAATGGACGAATCATTTGAGAAAGATCTATCTTGGATTCTAACTAGACTAGTTCAACTTCGTCCTGAGGTTCAGCAAGTCCCAGGATGGTCTGGTTTTAATCAGCTGTTGTCTACAATGTCTCGCAGCCCACCATAGTTGGTACCCTGCCAATCATCAATGCGTCTGCCCACGAATTCGATACGTTGTGAACTGTAATACTACGAGCCAAGCAATGACGAAGCTGACAGAAGGAAAATATACGGTTATCACAATGGATGAAGCGCTGTACAACAAAGCGAAGATGCTACAATGGGGAAGGACGGGAGAACTCAAGAACGTGGTGATCATGCTAGGCGGTTTCCATACACAAATGACGTTTTCGAAAGTCATTGGAAAGTACCTGGCATCCTCAGGCATTTGCGACATGTGGGTCGAAAGCGAGATTTTTGGAGAAACCACAGCTGATAACATCATGAAAGCAAAGCTCTGGAATCGTGTCATTCGTGCGTACAAACTGAGTTAGGAAGCACTGTAGCGAATTTTTTGGCCTGTTCTCTTACAGTGCGCTCACGATAACGGAGAGCATGTGGATGGAATGTTAGACGAGTCGGCGAAAAGATTAGCAGTTGGATTTTCCACGGAAGGCGAAGACTAAGAGGGAGACTTAACAGCACATGACGTTTTGATTGAGCAAGTTAAAAAACTTACCGAGCTCATCGCAAAGTTTGATGCAGAACACGAGGACAATCCAACTTTCTGCTACTGGAGGAAATACATGCACTTGGTTTCCATTCTCCTGACGTTTACGAGAGCACTTAGAGAAGGTGATTAGGGACTATATCTTTCATCATTTGCAGAAATGCTTCCATGGTTTGCCGCATTTGATCATGTGAATTACACTAGATGGGGCATCATCCACTTGGCTGACATAAAACTGTTGCCAGAAACTGCGCCAGAAGTGCATCGAGGGTTCCAATGAAGTGATTTCTTGACAAAGGAGACATGCAAGACCTTCAATCAGATTCCTGACGACCAAGCTCTCGAACACATAAACAAAACAGGCAAATTAGCTCTAGAATTGGTAGGAATTACACGGACAGACTCCGCCAGAGATTGTTGGTGTTTGACGTACAATGAGAGAGCCCCATTGTCAGAGGACACTAAAACTATGTTTGACGTTGGCGGTAAGAAGGAAGTTTAACATAACGATATAGGGAAAGCAAGAAGGCTAGGCGACGAAGAAGATGTGCGTAAGCTGGTTTTTCAATTTACGAAATATAAAGTGTTCCGTCAAACGAAGCAATTAGTTGTAGTCACGACAGGAGATGTTGCAAATGATAAGATTAAAGAAGATCTGCTGCAAGCTTGACAAACCGGACAGTAAATCGTCAAAGAGTTTGTAGAGGACAGGATTATCCAGAAGAAAATTAAATTCCACGACAGCATCAAGCAACAGAAGTTAAAAACTTTTGAAACGCTGTATTCTGTTCCAGTATCAGTGGATAAAGGCAAAACCAGCTCTATTAAGGCAGATCGAGATTTATTAAGAAGAGTGCTAATGGCCTTAGGATCTGGACGCGACGTAGATGTCGACAATCTATTACAAAGAGAGCTTTCACCCATTCCTTTGTTTCTTGCTACATCTGATGGAAAGTTAAGGTACTCATCCAGCAAGGCTGACTTAAGGAACATTTTGCAAAACAATGAATCACAGAGTCAAATTCCTATCAATCTGGACAAAACTTGTTGCATCATTGATGGGATGGCTGCCGTGCAATCTCTAGCAAATCGGTCAGGGGCAAAGACTTTCGGCGAGTAGTGTGACAATTTCCATAAGTACATTGTTTCCAAGTTTTCTGCTAGCTGCACAAGAGTTGATATTGTATTCGACCAATACCTAGATAACTCAATCAAAAGGAGAGCACGAGCAAAACGTAAAGGGGGTAAGAAGAGCGGAATTCGAAGAAACGTAGAAAAGAGGGAGCAGAAGCTTGGCAATTGGGAAAGATTTATTGTTGTTGCGGAAAAACAGGCGAGTTTGGCCAATTTTCTCTCCACCGAGGTAACGCGAAGTTTCTGCCCGCATCCTACACGTGAGTTAGTCCTTCGTGGTGGGTTCAGTGACATCCTACAAGTATGGTCATCAGATGATACCAAAGCTCTGTCCCGGCTGGCATCATATCACGAAGAGGCTGACACAAGAATTGTGTTGCATGCGAGAAATGCGACTCTTCATGGCTATCAGCAAGTAAATGTTGTCTGTCGTGATACCGACGTCCTTGTTCTCTTATTCGCACACAGAGAACCTCTCTGCCCAGTAGTTTGGATGTTTTCTGGGACAACCAAACGGAAGCGACACATTATTTCGTTGTCAGACAGTATTTCATCGTCAGAAGAGAAGCGAAAGTCTCTGCTAGCGTTTCACGCCATAACTAGTTGCGACACAGTTAGCCAATTTGCGGGGATTGGCAAGCAAACAGCGTGGAAGATATTTGAGACGCATCATCATCTGCTTCAGCATCTTGGCAATGGTTTACAAAATAAGGAAGTTTTAGTCGAAGTCGAGGCCTTTGTTCGTAAACTTTACAACAAGAACACAAGCGAGGTTGAAATCAACAAAGAGAGAGCAGCTGCCTCTCGAAAGACAAAGAAGAGTTTGGAATCACTACCACCAACTCAAGATTCATTAAATCTCCACACGATGCGGGCGAATTACCAAACCTTGGTATGGAAGAAGACATTAGAATCGTGCCATACACTCCCTCCACCAGAAGAATGTGGTTGGAAACGTGACGAAGGAACTTTGAGGCCCCGGTTAATGACGCAAGAACAAGTATCTGCAGCGTGTTTGCATTGGCATTTTGTGGTTGTACTCATGATGGAAATTGCTGGGCAAACCGACGATGCACCTGTGTTCGGCTGTCGCTCTCCTGTACCAACGCCTGCAAATGTGGGGACTTCTGCAGGAACCCCAGAAATACGGTAACTCGTGAGGACGAGTAACTTACATAAATAGTTGTAAATATTGTTTACATTGTTGTCAAGAAGAAGCTAACATTTTCTTCCCTTCGGTCTTTCGTTAGGCTTCAAGCTATTTGTCAGTAAAAGGCGGAACATTTACAACGCTAATGTGCTACAATATTATTAATGAAAAATATGGCAACATTTTACCGCTATCCTTTGCGATGGTTGCAATTTACTTCCTAAATAACACTCAAATGACTCAATATAAACATAAGTAGGCTTTTTGGACTTGTGAAAATCGCTTATCTTGGCTCCCAATGCATTCTGGTAAAATCGATATGGTTGCCATCTTTTACATCACGGTGAATTGTAATATGTATTTGAGGACTGAACAGTTAAAATATTATTTTGTTATTTCTTTTTGTGCTATATTTTTCCGATTTACTATGACACTTATAGGTCATGTGGCAACCGCATTATTGCCACGTGACATGCTATCACCGTGTAGCACGACTTTTCGTGACGTCAGTTACCAAGTAGCAATAATATATAAAAAAATATTCACAAGTATGACAGCTGTTTTACATAGTTTTACGAATATTTACGGTTCAGCCTCGTTTTCATGCTGTCGGAGCGAGGGCGTAGGAAAAACGGCCTCTAGCCGGCCAAAGTATCAAGAGTTGAAAGTGGCAACAGCGATATTCTTGGTCAAGGTGACCAGAAGAAAATTTTAAGCTATGTTGCCAGCTTCTACTCAAAAAGTTTAGCGAAAATCACTTTTTTTCCATCTGCAATAGTTTCGTGGGAATGAGAATCTCGACAAAAAATTAAAAAGGAAATATTTCGTTTGATCTGCTATCATGAGATCCGCCATATTGAATTTTAGTAAGAGTGACAGACTAACATTACTTAAAAAATTCATCTCGTTCATTTGAAACTTTTTGATTTTCAAAAGTACTTGAGGCTAGATTATATAATACCCGTCCACTTTTCAAACTCTCACTTGTTATCATGATACGATGATACGAAGTGAATAATTGCGTAATCACTGTGACTCCGTGTTATCTTGAAAAGCCTGGGTAAGATATATTTTTACGATGATACGAAGTGAAAATAATTGCGTAGTCTTTATAAACCCGTGTTGTCTTGAAAAACATTTTGGTTGGCTTTGCGTTAGCGAATCGGTTAGTTTTAGGTATTGTTAGGTTTAGGTTAGTTTTGGGTATTCTATAATCGCTCCGTACTTGACAACTGGTATTCATTCATAGCAGAGAGATTTTGGCACAACTTTGAAACAGGAAATATAGGCGTTTGACCTGCTATTATGAGATCCGCCATGTTGAATGTTGATAGAAGTAACGGTCTAACGTTACTCAAGAAATTCATCATTTTGAAAATGTTTGATTTTGAGAAGTACTTTACAACTGTTATCGATTTATAAAAAAAGGTTTTTGGCGCAATTTTAGGGAAGGAGTCATTGGCGTTTTATTTCTGTTTTCATTTCTATTGAATTTTAGCTAACCAGGGTGACGCAAAAGTTGCCTCAAATTTCTGTCAAATTTTAGCCAAACATTTTGCCCGTTACAAATACTGCGCTGCTTGATTTGGTTTTGTAATCTTTTTAGTTGATTGAAAACCATTCGAAGGTCATTATGTTGTGCTGCGTTATGGCGAGTACAAAAAGCAATCAAAATAAGTTTCTTGTTTATTTGGTGTGACAAAACCACACAGACCGCATCACATTGGAATCCGCGTTGTTTTTGAACGATTGTTTGTGGTAAAAAGCGATGACAATAGCCGCTTTCTGGTTTTACGGTTTTACGATATTCAATGTTCGGACGAATGTCAGGATGAATGTCAGGATCAATTTTAAGGTGGATCTCAGGATGAACCTGTGATAACTTCACAGTAGTGGACAAATAACTCGGTGCAAGTGCAGATAGGCTGAGACGAAGATACGATGGTTTTGTTCAAGTTTCTCATCTTTTGAACTTCATTCTAATGGGAAGTCGCTTGAAATTGAAGAAATGAAGCTAAAGTATAGTCTGAAAGCGTTTGAAGACGAAAACGATGTCCACAAGAGACGAAATTTTGATGTTGAAACCGCGCGGCGTGTCAAGAAATGGCAAGAATTGCTCCTCGAAAAACCTAGTTCTACGGCTTGTAAACGCTACAAAATGATAAATACTTCGAAGGACTAAAGAACAGCAAAACTGTCTTGTGAAATGAAGTGATTATGCGAGTAAGGAAGAGCAAATATCGAAAACTGAGGCAATTGAACAACAAAGCGTCTTTGAAATACTGGTGTCACATGTCAATGAAATAAAAATTGCTTGGGCATGCCAAAATGCGTCGTCTGATGAATCGAAGTCAAAGCCTCCACAAAGAAATATCTCGTTGAACTATTCAGAAACAAAAAAGCATTGAAAACAACATAAGACACAAACGCTTAGAGAAATACGAATGACAAAAACGGACGAAAGAAAGCTATATATTAATCTCAATAGGAGGCACAGTGAATTAGGATTTGATTAGGATACATACAACCCAGTATATCATAATACAATATATTTATTTATTCTATAATTCATTTGTTTTTTTTATTTATTTATTTATTGAGACTTTATAAAT
>JAODVM010406022.1:0-10476 GCA_025400095.1 Phenganax marumi
ACTTTGCAGCGTAACTTATGATGGTGAGGCCTTTCATATGAACTTAACTTGTTTTGGGGGTAGACTTCCCCTTTAAAAGTTATGATTTTCAATTCTTCATCTAAACTTATTTGTTTCACGTAAAATTTCGATATTGAAAAAGGACTTACATTACCTTTCCCACATTTCTACCATCCACTGATATCAAACTCTGAATTTTCTCTCGATGCTTAACAGATTTTTTCAGCTCCGATTCAAGAACGTTGATAGTTTCCATCTTCTACACTTTTTCTTTTGTTTCGTAAATCAGCAGCATCATGCGTAGACCTAACAGAGCGGACTTGAAATGACGGGTAACTATCAGTAGAATCTATTGTAAAAACAGTCATAAATATTAAGAGTTTACATAAAACAACGTACTGATTACGGGAACCCGCTGTCCAAACACAAAATATAAATAAAACTTGAGCGGTGATGGCAAATCAGGACCATTTCCCAGCCGAAACTTATTAAACAAAAATTACTACATTCAGCTTTGTCGGAAATCAAGAATGTTAAGTAAAAGTTTTTCAGTGAAATATTTTCTAAAATAATAAAATTACCTCATTCTAATTAAAATTTTGGCAGAAAAATATCATGACGAACTTCAAGATTCTTTACCAAGGAAGTTAATCATGATGTTTATTTCATACAGCTTCTTCCGAATTCCAGGATATTTTGTGAAGGTTCCCGTGAAATGTGTTCTGAAATATTAAAATTATGTTTCATTAAAACTTTTCTTTGGGCTAAATACAGGGTGCATCAAACAAATTAAAACCTCTCCTATTATTTGTTATAATTTCAATGCCTGAGCTGTGCTAAACATTCTTGACAGCTACGTGCACACATTACATTATCTTTGAAGCATATACAAGCTTTCTCGGTCTTGGGAATTTACAATAATTCCTTACTGCAAAATGGGCAATAAAATTGTCTTAACTTTGCGTGTTTACGCACCTATGGCTGGCAGTGTTCACGCATTGAAATTATTTCAATAGGTAAATTTCTATAGATCATCTTTTTTATACACCATGCGACATCTAAACAGGGCCCAAAATTCGCAATTTCGAACAAACATTTGAAGGCGAATCGAGGGAGAAAATCTACATCTACGCTCCTTAAAATAAAATTTCCATCAACCACTTGCACAGTCAGGCTTACATGCATGTGAATAAGAAGTTGCCATAAAGCTTATTAAAAAGAAATGGAATAAGAAGTTGCCGTAAGCTTATTAAAAAGAAAATCACGAGATTTTGAAAACAATCGTACTGTATGGTTATCGAATCAGCAACATGTCGGTTGTCTGACTCGGTTGTCTGACTGAAAAAACACGACACGCAAAACTTTTAAAAAGCTCCAAAAACGTTTGCATAGCAGACGAAATCTGAATATTAATTGTATAAAATAATTACAGCTAGACAAACAGATACTGACTGGAGATGCTAATCATCTGTTGTTGTTGTCTTTCGTATTGTATCTGTTTTGTTCTCAAAGCTAACGAGCACGAATGCATGAGTGAGGCTCACTATACATGATAGACAGCTACTTTCAATTTGAGGCTAAGAAGTGCTTAATTGTCATTAAAATGCATGCATTTTATTGCCCTTGCGTATTCATTATGCATGATTTCGGTACGGTTAAGACTACATCGTAATGTGAACTACGGTTAGAGAAGTGTCTTTCATCATTTTATTCCTTCGTATTAACTTACATTCGCGATCAGTCTGTGCCTCCCAAACAAGCTTTTCAACGGTGGACAAGACAAGAAACTCATCTTCAAAATGCTTGTCCCGGTTCGACATGCATGGTTTAACACAAAATGGACGTGCGAGATATTCCGACAGTAGGAAAATGCCAGGTAAAATAAGGATGCATGTGGAGCAAGTTCAAAGTTTTCAGACGTTTATCAAAATGATGACTTGTTGGTCGTTCATTTTGGTAAACCAAGGTATAAAAATCACTTTATTTATAAGTTGCGTAACAATCATTATCTCCATTTCTCTACAACAAAGTGTAACCAATCCTTGTTTAACAGTTGGTCAGAAACTCATGTTGTCTACTCATGGAAATAAATTTTATTCAATATAGCTAGTTATGCATTTTGCTTTTTGACAAAATTGGCACAATTACCACACGTGCTTTATGCTACACGTTGTTTTTCACCGTTCAAGCAAAACAGGCTGAACTACTAGACCCTAAACGGTTACCTTGCACGGCAGCTTATAATTGTGCTGGTAGATTGCAAAATCATTTGTTACGTTATGCGTCTTCGGTCCATGTCCACTCAGGTCCATGTCCATGTCCATGTCCATGTTCAGGTCCATGTCCTTCGGTCCATGTCCACTCAGGACTGGATAGTTGCTTTATGAAATAATATCGAGTTTTTCAAGTATATACTATTAGGTGAGAAGTCTCAGCACCGTACCATTGACTTCTGAATGTAAATTTCTCGTTGACTGTTTATAGTCAGTACTGAAGCTGTTTCTCATCACTCGCACACAGAAGTGTAGGTGAAACTAGCCAACCGTCGTAACGAATCAATTTTTGTTTTCTCATTATAGTCCACAGCAATCGGCGACAGTCGCTGATGCATTTGGACAAGCGTATTTTCCGCATATTTTTTACCAGTTTCATGCCGCTTGCAGTACTCAGCGTATGGCCTAATCTTAGTAATTGTATCAAAGAAAACCGGCCTAGTTAGAATAATTATAATCCACAAATAAACACCTTAAAGCATAAGAAAAATCCAAAATACAGGCCATCTTGAGACTGCAAAACGCCTTGTATATCTATAAAATGTCGTTTACTTCATACTTCTTCAAATTGTCGGCTTGTCCTGTTCTTTAGTAGACACCTTGTTTAACAGTTGGTCAGAAACTCATGTTGTCTACTCATGGAAATAAATTTTATTCAATATAGCTAGTTATGTATTTTGCTTTTTGACAAAATTGTCACAATTACCACACGCGCTTTATTCCATAATTAGCATAAACAATTTAACCACTACAACCAATGCAAAACCATAGATCAACTGTGATATAAAACAGCGAGGAGAGATATTGTAGTTATTCGTAAAAACAGAATTGGCAATATCAGAAACGACAAAATATCGCTCTTTTCCCTGATTGTTTCAAAAATTAGTGCGTTTCTTTCTCTGCAGCAGGTAAATGGGATTTTTCTACTATGTTTTAATCAGATAAGGGAATAGAATTAAAAACTGCGCCTTTCTCTGTGCATTCACTTGAGAAAAAGTCGTCCCGGAAAACCAAGAGTCTCTGCTGCTGAGGCGTTTCATTCGGGTTTGCATGTAGGCCCAAAACAAGCGAAATTTCGATTTTGTCTAAATCCAAAGAAGTGTTTATAAACTTTGCATTTACTGACTTTTAACTGAATACACTATGATGATGTGTCCAGCTGTAGCTCGTGCACAATTGATTGGAAAATTTACAAGTTTTGAGGGCATGTTTTTCACCGTTCAAACAAAACAGGGTGAACAACTAGACCCTAAACGGTTAGCTTGCACGGCAACTTATAATAATTGTGCTGTTAGATTGCAAAATCATTTGTTACGTTATGTGTCTTCGGTTTATCAGACTGGAACATAACGTATAAATTAATGAAAGCTTTGTTTGTTGGCGAAATCACTGATTACATTCAAGTATGCCTCTGATAAACTGACTTAAATACTAAGCACTTCATGCAGAAAGAATCCTTACGAAAAACTTCAATCTAAGAGTAATGCTTAGCATGCACCTTACTTGTAGTATGTAAATCTCTTTTACTCTTAAAATATCAGTACCAACAATGTTCAATCAATTTGCCCAGCCAAGCAGGATTGCTTTGAATTTTGTTGAGTAATCTGGAAAAGAATTTCAAATATGAACCATGCATGCAGAGCTTTTGTGACGAACTTAAAAAGCAGAGGCAAATTCAGTATAGAATTTGTAGATCAAGGATTTCCATGTACTTCGTTGTTGGGCTGATAAAAACAGCAAAAACTTAAACAAATATTGATGTAAAAAGTGAGTTATCAAAACGTTGATTAGGTTGTCTGTTCAAATGTTGCAATGTTGCCCCTGCTGTTTTGGCAATTCCCCCAGCCAGAACTGAACAGATTTATCTCATAAAAACCAGTAATTTCTAACTTAATATTTAAATAGTATATATACTATATGCTGACATTTTGAAGCACTCGTAATTTGTTTATGTCATGATTGATCTTATGTTTAAACACTGTTTCTATTAATTAAATCATTCGTTAGGTATATGGGGTCTATTAGGTGTGGTCATAGCTATATACTCACTCATATATCACGTAATCTAATTTAGGGTATTGTTACGAAGTCTTATAGGGGATCTTGTTTTGCTTGGGTGAGAGCCTTGTACCGACGGAGTCTTTAAATACTGATTTTAAAATTCACAGAAAACTAAACACGAGTCTCAACTTTATTACAAAGAATCGCAATTTTATCAGTTGAAACATGTAAGTTGCTCTGTCAAACACTTCCGAACCAAAACTAAGTCAATAAGTGCAACCTGACAAGAACGTTGCTAGTACAAGATGTGTGGATGACATGAACAGAAATGCGTTGTTACTTTAGAAAAGCTGTTGGGACGAATTTGCCTTCAGTAGCTTATGTTAAAGTTATATGTGTTCAGTTCCTGGTCTCGCCAGTAAATTTTCGCTGGTCTTGGTATTCAAAACTCAGAGAAACCTTTACAGTGAAGAAAACCAAATATTACTAACCTGTAACTGAAAGAGAGAATGTTGAACGGTCAGCTGACTCTATTCATTTTACTTCGTCATTTTAAGAAAGGTTCGTGCTTGTGCGATAACTGATTAATTTGGAGTGAATTGCTTTTGCTGCATCACAGTTCTATTATAGGAGATAAAATTTACACAACAATGTGTTTAAAAATTTGTCAAACAGAGCTTTTGTGACGAACTTTAAAAACATCAAAATTTGTAAATCATCAAAACGTATTGTGAACTACTGAAGATTATTTGCGAAAGTCAAAAGCAGATATATTTTACAAGGAGTTTAAATCGAAAAATCTCACAAAAATGTAAACATTGATGTATAAATGAAAAAATAAAAAGTTGTAGGTTGACTGATCATTGATCACTCCTGCTGACTTTGGATTTCCAAGTATGCAAAATGAAACTAAATAGTTTCGTCATAAGAATAAATAATTTCTATGTTTTCTTGAGTCAGTATGGCAAAGACCATGCAGAATTGACAAGAGTTTATATATATAGTTTGTCCGGTACCATTTAACAACATGGAAATCAGCAGAATTTCATGATTAAGAAAGACTATAACAAAAATGGTCGTGGAAACTGGCAGGCAGACGGCAGAGCGAGATTGGTGTAATGGTTAAATCATCATAACAACTCAGAATAAGCTGCGCCTTGCTCTGTGCATTTACTTGAGAACCGGAAAACCAAGAGTCTCTGCTGCCGAGGCGTTTCATTCAGATTTACATAGGCCCGGGACGAGCGAAATTTTGATTTTGTCTAAATCCAAAGAAGTGTTTACATAAACTTTGGATTTACTGACTTTTAACTGAATACACTAGAATGATGTGTCCAGCTGTAAGTTGAGCACAAATGATGGGAAATTTACAAGTTTTGAGGGCATGTTTTTCACCGTTCAAGCAAAACAGGCTGAACAACTAGACCCTAAAAAGTTAGCTTGCACGGCAGCCTATAATTGCGCTGTTAGATTGTAAAATCATTTGTTACTTTATGTGTCTTCGGTTTATCAGACTGGCACATGACGTATAAATTAATGAAATGCTTGTTTGTTGGCGAAATCACTGATTACATTCAATTATGCGTCTGATAAAATGACTTAAATACTAAGCACTTCATGTAGAAAGAATCCTTACGAAAACTTTAATCTAAGAGTAACGCATAGAGGTGAACCTTACTTGTAGTATGTAAATCTCTTTTACACTTTGAACATTGTCGGTACTGAAATTTTTTCAATTCGGTCAGCCAAGCAGGATTGCTTTGAATATTGTTGTGTAATCTGGAAAAGAATTTCAAAAATGAACCATGCAGAGCTTTTGTGACGAACTTAAAAAGCAGAGGTAAACTCAGTATAGAATTTGTAGATCAAGGATTTCCATGTACTTCGTTTTTGGGCTGGTAAAAACAGCAAAAACTTAAACAAATATTGATGTAAAAAGTGAGTTATCAAAACTTTGATTAGGTTGTTTGTTCAAATGTTGCACTGTTGCTCCTGCTGTTTTGGCAATTCCCCCAGCCAGAACTGAACAGAATTATCGCATAAATATCAGTAATTTCTAACTTAATATTTAAATGATATACTATATGCTGACATTTGAAGCACTCGTAATTTGTTTATGTCATGATTGATCTTATGTTCAAACGATGTTTCTATTAATTAAATCATTCGTTAGGTATATGGGAAAACTGATTGTTTTGCAATGAATTGTTTTTACTGCGTCATAGTTCTATATAGGAGATAAATTTACACAACAATGTGTTTAAAACTTTGTGAAACAAAGCTTTTGTGACGAACTTTAAAAACATCCAAATTTTTAAATGATCAAAAAATATTGTAAATTACTGGAAATTATTTGCGAAAGTCATAAATATGAAGCGGCTATATTATACAAGGAGTTGAAACCGAAAAATCTCACAAAAGTTTAAACATCGATGTATAAATCCAAAAATAAAAAATTGTAGGTTGACTGATCATTTATCACTCCTGCTGATCTTGGATGGACTTTCCACGTATTAAAAATGAAACTAAATGATTTCTATAAGTTTTCTTGAGTTAGTGTCGTAAAGATAATGGTACCATTGTACCATTAATTTTAATAACATGAAAATAAGGAGAACTTTTATGATTAAGATTGACTATAAAAAGCATGATCCTGGACATTGGTATTTCAAAGTCAAATCAATGACAAACTTACCTAATATATGCATGCAGATGTTGAGTTGTTATGAAGAAAGAGAAATTTAAACATCGTATCTGCAACTGCTGAAATGAGCGAGAAAAGCGTTGATTAGGTTGAACACATGCAATATTACTCCTGCTGTCCAAGAATTTACCCCAAAAGTTGAATTAAGTTCTTTGTAAAAAGAAATAATTTCTCAGTGAACTTACAGTTTTAATATTGCACTGTTTTTTTATAAAGTTAATGCAGACGAATTTCAAAGCTTTGAGACGTTTATCAAAATGAATACCTGCATGTTGTTCGTTCAAATTTTGCCTAAGCAAGGTAAAAGAATCTCTTTGTGTAACTTGCATATAGCAATCATTTTTGGCATATCTGTACAATAAAGTGTAATCTATCTGGTATAAAGACGCATGCACGTGACAAATTTCCCACTCAGTATTGGATAACTGCTTTATGAAAAATTTATGAGTTTTTAAATTGCGGATATATCAGGAGAAGTTGACTTATACGCTTACGACAAACAGCAGAATTCACACATAATTAAGTACAAACAACATCTAGAGACTTGAAAAACGCCCCGTTACACTATACCGGATTGCTATTGGAGCGCTCAAATTTTGCAATTGATTGGCTGTCATGTGCCAATCGAATGGAAATCAACCTAAACAAAGAATTTTGCTCATTAGCATTAGGTTCGGCACATGAAAAGTTTGATGTTTGAACCGGGCCTTAGCACCAAGCGAGACGTCGTGAATCCGGTATAGTGTAAACGCAGCCAAAGCGGCAACATTTCTGAGATATTCAGAACATTTTATCTGTAGCTACACTCTCTTAAACACCGACTATTGAGAATTGTAACCAATGGAAGATATTTATACATGTGATGTCTGTAGTATACTTATATACCACTACAGCACACTATACTACACCCGACCATACCGCACTCTGCACATCCAACCACTCAGCATACTACTAAAATATACACAAAATACCATAATCTATGTATAGACTGCGCGGGAGTCTTCGCGATCTATATTTGTATGTTGCATAGTTCCCAAATCGTATTCGAATGTATAGGCTTGATGTTGTGGCTGTCGACTGCTGGATAGTATGTTCACTTCGCAGTTTATATGCTATAAGTAATTTTAGTTAAAACAATTGATAAAGTTTAAGCGCCCAAACGCCATTTTATCGTTCGCATTGTTTTAACTCATAAATCTGGTATTCCTCTCCCTGGATTGAAAGATACAGCTTCAAATTAGGGTATACTGGGTGGTAAACATTGTTATGTACAATGAGTAGATGACGAGATATATCATTGGAAACGAAAGTAGCAAATGTTTTTAGCATTTGAAAAAGTCAGCGTTTGTGGGTGGGATCGTGATGTCGGCTTTCGTTGATATGCATAATAAGGAAGACGTAAAGCCAGAGAACGAGGGCTTTATCTTACTTTATGATTGAGAAGGTTTTGCCGCAAAGTCTTATTATTTTTTTCTCATTTGGACAAATGTTTCTTCTTGTTTTTTCCCTTCCTTATTTTCTTCACTAATTAGCTAGTATTTTAGGGCTTTATAGACAACAGGTTATAAAGAAAACAATGTATCAATTGTGATAGGAAAACTTCATAATGTGGAATATTTTAGGAAAAGCATAGTTTTTAGTACATCGTATTTTATCAGGAATGTTTTACTGACTTAATTTTTTGTGATTACGACTGTCATAGTGTATTTGAATAACACACAAAACAATACACACTCCGTAAATAGTAAACGTTTTGTTTTAAACGTTTCGACAAGCAGTGGTACACATGATGACTTCATCATTACCAGAATACATGACAATAATAGAATACATGGTAATACATCATGACTAGACTATTTTACTAATAATGACGACATCTACTACTTGTCAAAACGAGTAGGGTAACTGAAACATTTAGAATAGAATGTTTACTATTTACGAAGTGCCTATTGTTTTGTGTTGTGGTGCTTAGATCTTTGAATTTTGCCGTTCGAAATCATTTTCTTTTTTGTTGGTGAATAACGATTATTTGGAGAGTATTGCCGATGAATTACGATATATGAAAAACAGAGCCAAATTTTTACTACATCAAAATTTTGTCACTCAGTTCAACAATCAATAACTAAGTTTGTGTCATCATGATTTGCTTTCTTAAACACGTGGTTCGTGTCACGTGTAAAGTCTTCACTATCACGTCTATATCACGTGATCAGAATCAATAATGATCCCCTCAGATTCATGTGTGATCCACAAAATTTCATCACTCTGAATGTCAGTTATGTTGACAATTTCGTGAGAGTTCATTTCCTGCGGTCGTACATCCAATTCGCTTCAGAGTTGACGACTCTATGATGCAAAGTTGGTTGCAATGTCGTGATTGCCGTTTAAAATAGCGTGGAAGACCAGTTTGTTCACTTGATTGCATGGATCCTCATAGAGTTGGAGTTTGATTACCTCATCCAAACTCTATTCTATTCTATATGAAACTTTTCCGTCATTTCCTGAGCGAGATCTAATCTTATTATTTCTTCCAAGGCATGAATCAAGTCGTTCAAAGTTGGTTTTCTTTTTTGTTGCCGCCATCTTTGTAACATACGCGTGCATCTTTCTTCATTACTGCCACAACTTCGAGCACACTCTAAAACTTCGCAAACAGGCATTTTAAGAACATGACCGAACGTCTGATATTCAACTGCTATACGAGGAGCCAACCATAGTAGTATTTCGTCATTTACAACTTCTTCTTCATTTAAAATAAGACTGCGGATGATATCAAAACGTCGTACACTTTCATCTTCCAAAGCCACTTTAATGTCGTTCCAAGTTGGTGTACGTCCACTTTGCAGTCTTTTGTTTCTCCAGCTTGTGAAAATATGTTCCATCGGCTGTCTTTCTAACTTCTGCGCTTCAATATCATCTGACGTAATTCCAAGAAGCGTGGCAACTTTTTCTGCATCTCTGTTCAAACGTTGTACTAAGTCGGGAATTTCACTTTCTTTTACTTGATCGTCAAACCTGTTCACAGGTGCTAATAAAAATGATCAAACATACATTAGACGTTATTGTTTTTCCCCCACTTGGACAGAATAATGGTTTCACTTTTTTGTGCTTGTTTCTTTGATGCGCATATTTTAAAGTCATACTAATTAAATTTTAATTCAAAAAAATCGCTGGAAGAAACATATTAACCATCGTGAATGGTTGGAAACAGTTCTAAAACGAACTGTTGAAAATAATTAAGATTAAGACCTGCAAATTGCATAGTGTTTTTTCAGTTTTCTAAAAGTTCTTCTAAGGTCTTAATCTTAATTATTTTCAACAGTTCTTCTTAGAAATATTTCCACCCATTCACTATGGGTAATTGTTTATTACTGCGATTTTTTAAATTTGTCACCACTACAAAATCACTGTTTTAAAATTCTAATTCCTCTCCTGAACATTCTGTTCGCTTTAATTAATAATTTTTATTATCTTCCATCGACGTTATATGGCAATATT
>JAODVM010406133.1:0-27045 GCA_025400095.1 Phenganax marumi
TCCTGTACCTGTATGACTGGTATCGGATCAGCCACTGATTCTTGTTCTTGTAAAGACGAAAATATTCTGATAGCTTCTTCGTGGAAGGTTCCATAACCTTTGTCTTTCGCCCCTGAGAATTAAAATACAGCCATCAGTATAGCGTGTCGACTATAATGCAGTGTACGTAGTTCTTTGTACTGTTGAATGACAAACAAAGACACTGTCCAATTTTGAGCGGTGCGGTTCAGGGAGAACAAACTTGGAAACGCTTGCAGTTTTTTCTAGAATGCAATTAAGGAGTATTCATCATGGGCATCGGATATATAGCACAGAAAAATAGCTATTCAAATCTTTTTTTTAGATAGTTAAATGTTTAGATAGTTTTAGACAGTTTTAGTTTACAGCTACTTCGCAGCGTAAGCTGAATTGCGTAACTATTTACAATGCTTTTTTAATGTATACATTATGTATATGAACATACTACCTTAGACTGTCTATTTTTACAATGCTTTTCTAATGTGTACATTATGTATATGAATATACTACCTTAGACTGTCTATTTTTACAACAATCAAATTTTATTGTCGTAATCTGTTTATCCTAGCTAGCCCACCTTGTCAACTTTCCCTGTAGAAGGAAACCGGAGTACCCAGGGAAAATCTACGACTTTTGGCAGAGTAGTTGACAGACTCTTTTCACATGAGAAAGTTAAGTCCGCGCTGAGAATCGAACCCACATGCAACCTCAGTGGTGAAAGGCGCATGTCCTATAGAGACTGCACCACCGAAGCCCCATGAAACCCTATATCTTTCGTTTTATACATATATGCACAATGGAGTAATTCCAGATCGTGTCTGCAATCACTTTCGAAGGTTGTCTGTTGTCAAAAGGCCCAAATGGAAAAACATGCGAAAAAATTATTCTCTTACGTATTGATTGTGAATGACCATACGGTAGCGACAGCAGTGGAGCTCGCAAAGCCAGTTTTGTGTAACGGAGAATCGGATTTCTTTGATAGAGTTTATCAACTTCGTCGCTATCGTGTGCGTTCTAGACAATGACACATACAGTAACATGAGAAATATACTGGTTTTGGTCGAATATGCATGTAGCATACAACACACGGAAAATACAAGCGCTGTCATGTACATGCTTGACAGATATAAGCTGAGTGCAATGGGCAATTCCAGTTATCGACTATAAAACTTTGATCTCGGCAAGAAGAACGAAATCCATCATCACAGCTTCAAGATGGTTCTAAAATAAGGAAAACTGCAACGTGTGGTTGCGACTTGTTGTAAAATGCGGAAATATGGCTAGTCCTGGTAAGTTGAAATTTTGTACGTTTGTGCATTAAGCGTGGAAAACATAACAGTTTCGGCTCAAAAGCCGTTGTTCTCGCTGCGCACAGTACACCAATTTGGGCTACATTTGGCTTATTTTACAGAATTTTACAACATTTTGCAACCAAACGCTGCAGTTTCACTTATTTTAGTACGCTCTTTTAAGCAGCAATAATAGGTTTCATTCTTCTTGTCTATACGTTGCAATTTGTTCAATAGCTGGAATACAACATTTCAACAAATTGGTCCGTGAAGTCTGGGAATGAGTTTGGGGGTGAATATAATTAATACAAAACTTGTATAGAATTCTTTTACCGCAAAAATTTTTGCTAAGCATAAATATGGAGTCAAAAAACATACAACAAAAACAATTTGTACCAAGAAAAAATACCTAGACAGGTTTTGTACCTATAATTTTCACCCCCAAACTCATCTCCAGTCCACGCGGACTGGTTCGTCGAAGTGGTGTATTGTCCATTCTTGTAATCAGTAGAAATCAAGTGATCAATCTAGTAAGGAGCCATCCAACTCAAAAAATATCAACACAACAATCCCCATACAAAACTAGTATAGTAATTCATGTCTCATGTATTTATTCTATTAAATAATCGGTGAAGAAAAAAATATGTAGGGAGATGCTACATATAAACACTTACCTTGACTTCAACCATATGTTTTGCATATGGAGTATCGATTGTAGGTTTGGAATCGATCACCTGAAACGCAAAATAGACGGATATGACATTTGTATACCACAAGCTAGGGAGAATTTCAAAGACTATATATTTTACATAATACTTTACAACACGACTAAGGTATTTTCGTGTGTCAATAATGTACAGTACACCAAATTCCTAATTGCATATAAATTCGAAAAATGAAGCAAAGAATGTGATAAGTAATGTCAAAGAGGGAAAATTTTGGTTTCTAAATCTGCACACTACATAATTTGACAAAGCTTTAAAAGTTGCAAAAATGTTGCAAAAATGTTGCAAAAAAGTTGCAAAAAAGTTGCGAAGTTGCAAAAGAAAGTTAGCATGTACAATACGACACGAAAAATTTAGTGAACTTACATCCTGTATCTGTGATGTCCACTTCGAAGCTTCTTCCTCTGTTTTTGCGTGGATTACATAGGATCGCTTTTTCCCATTAACAGTAAATATGTAGTCTCCTAATGGAATAAAGAACCAATCAACAAATTATCTTTAAAATTCCCTTCGTTAAAATTACTGTAAAAACACGTCTTTTGATAGAAGAAACACAACAGCAATGAGCAATATCTCATGAAGACACACACCTTCCTTGCTATCCTCTGGGTTCACTGGTACGACTGAACACAGACTGAAAACAAACCATTTATTTCATTGCCAATGTGACGGCGATCTATTTATAATGACATTATACGAAATGGTCCACACAAATATGGCGTAAAAGCTTCTATAATCGTTATGTCACATCACATTGAAACGCCTTTGGCGTCCACGAATCATTAGGTATTGCCTGAATTAGAGTACTAAGACATGGCAGTTTCATTACACCAAACAAATAGCTTGCATTTTATACAGCATAAAGTGTGTTTCACAAAATTTACCTATTCAAAATGATCGAACCAAATCTTGGACTTCCTTTTGCAAACGACTTGAAATAATCCAATGAACTTCCAGTAAGAACGAACCACCTAATATAGATCATATTTCATTAGAAACAATTCACTAGTACAAAGGAAACTTCTATAAGAGCTATTCCCGTAGAAAGTAAAAGTTAGGTGCAGAAGATGATTTAGGAGCAACATACAGAAAAGATCTATAATTATTTGCTCAAGATTTATGACAAAAGAATAAGAATCGATTTGGAACATGCAGTTTCTTTAGCACATCTATGATTGTTAGCACAAAGAGTCATGTACCTTTTTCTTCTCGAGTCGTTTGGTCCTTCCTTAATGAGCCATCCTTGTTCAACAACATCAGCCAATCCTTCTTCCACTTCTCTTTCCTTCGTTTTTTGAATCACTGGTGAATAAAGAAACGCATATTATCATAAAGTACAGTAGGTAATTTGATTGGTCAATAAACGTGCGTATCTTCGGTTTTGTATTAGATTCAAGGAAAGTTGCAGTTTGCGAAGACATTGTCTGAACAGCTCGACTTGAAAAGCATTCTCCTAGATGACATGACATCATTTTTCAAACCGTTACCGGTATTCAATAGTTCATATCCAGTTTTAATTCAAGAGTCGATTAAGTAATCCCAATTCTGCATGTGTGCTCTACTTAATTATTGCATGTTCTCTTGCTCAAATTTATCCAATACAAACTGCAATGTTCACCAGGTATATAGCTATCACACCAATTACAGGGTTCCAAATGCAGTTTTTTTTGTTCATGTGGTTTGTCAATGGTGACCTACTTTTTGATTTTTTAGCCTAATATGTTTAAAGTTAATCAAACCTCATTTAAGAACCTAGTTTAGACAGCTGCTGGCCTACTTTGAGGAATTAAACAACGAAATTGCCTACTTTTGAGATTTTCTCAAAATGGGGTTGCTAGTCCTAAGAGGGCGCATTTGGAATTGTGCCAATTACGTAACAAAAAAATATAGTATCTATACAGTACCATCAACCCAACTTTGGGCCTCTTCAGCCGTATCAGCACAGAAACTGAGCAAGCGATTTGCGGTTATAATAGTGAATGAATTAGGCCTACAAAACAATACAAGCTTTAGGCAAAAGGAACACAATAAACCTTGGCACAATGTACTATTTCGTTGTGTAAACGCAATTACTAAATTGCGTGCCACAGAACGTGATACGCCTTGCATATACTGCAAACTAAATTAAAACTTACTTTCCTGGCACACCACCGAGTGTACACGATTCGATCAATGGAACATCAATGGTACCCTGATAGTATAACACCGTGAAGTGAGAAGACATGTAGAAAACGAATATATAGTAGTTAGTTAGTTTACACATAGTTACATTGAAGCACGAGCTGAATTGCGTAACTATTTGCAATGCTTTTCTAATGTATACAGTATATATGTATATGTAAGTATTATCCTAGACTGTTTTTTTACAACAATCATTTTTTTTAGTTTCCTAATCTGTTTATCCTAGCCCATCCTGTCAACTTTCCCTGTAGGAGGAAACCGGAGTACCCGGGGAAAACCTACGACTCTCTGCAGAGTAGTTGACGGACTCTTTCACATAAGGTCAGCTAAGTCCCCGCTGAGAATCGAACCCACATTCTCATTGATGAAAGGCACCTGTACTAGGAGAATTGCCCAATATATTTTGCTCTATTCAAATTTGGAAGAATTGCCCAACATGTTTTTTTTCTATGCAATTTTTATGCAAACTTGCGTAGGGTGCACATATATCTTCTGGTAGGATAACGACACCACACAATGATAGATCTTAATCGTAAAATATTCAATCACGATAAACATTGAATCACGCAGCAAAAACGTTTTGACGCAAATAACCAAAGGAGGTGCGTGGGATATGGTTTTTGTCAGTTGCAGACCCGCTAGATGCAGGGGTCATGTAAACAACCCCTACGTTTGCCTAGTTTCCAATCTTGTCTCGTCGTATCTAGGGCAAAATTTTATGCAGCTAACGACTTACAATGGCATGTTTAATATTGGCAGATTCCTCTTTCATATCACGAAGTTCATGTTCAGACGCTCTGTGCACTCGGTTGAGAACATTAAACCACTGACTATAACAAAGATAGCGGCACATCAGTCATGCGATGCAATGTAACCATGCTCACGGTTGCAGAATGATTGCTCCTCTTATTAATTTTCTTTAGTAGCAAAAAACATGCGATTCATATCTCAAGCAAAAAAAGCCAAAGAATTTCTCACTTCCAATCATGCGCTGACTCAGCAATCACGTGATACGTCCTTCCCTCTGTCACAATACTGAATGCATTCTCTTTTTCTCCGCTGTCCAAAATTCTCCTAAAAGAGAACGTGTAATGCGGCCGCTATGAACATACAATTCCGACTGTTGTGTATCTTATTAATGCAACTTTACTCAAATAGAAAAAGAGCACTGTACACTTCGCATAGGGCTACCTAATACAGCAACTAAAAGAGTGGCTCAAAAATAGGACGTTTCCGTGTATGTTAGTTACCACTGAAAACTGTGTAGAAAAAGTAACGTCAAAGTTCTCCAACTTACTGACAAGTTCTTCTACTTACTGACAATTTTTCAGATCAACAATGCCCAATACTTTCGCTCCTTCGGCATCATTTTCATGATATGTCAAAATAGTATCTTTCAAAACAAACCATCTTCTCTTCCAGTTCCGTCTAATACAAAGAAAATACTGTGATGTGGCAGATTGATGTAATGTGGTAAATGCTCTCGAATAGCATGTAAAATGAAGAGACACATTCATCAATAGTAACCTTGACAAGGTCCCAGTTCCTCCGCCTTTTTTTAGTAGCCAGCCAGCCTTTAGTGCTTCCTATAGTACAATAATACAACAATATAACAATACTATCGCCGCACTTTGCTTAATGAAACGAAGGCAGTTTGTCAAGTTATAGCTAATCCACGCGGCAGATCGTTTCAGCAATTCTGCGTGGAGTTCTCCAGGGCTATCTTATATTGTTGGTAAATGACGTTAGTGGATTCGCTGATTGCAAAAAACCTTTTTGTAATTAATAAATAACTGTAGCATCGAAACGTTGAGTCGTGCATACTGCTTTCTTGCTAACTGTATTGACAATCATTTTACAAGCATATAGATTAAAAATTAAAGTTTTCAAAGGGTGAATACGTGTATACCGTATTTCTGAAAAGTGTGGCGAGAGACAACATTCCATCAAAAAACACTATACTTTTCCCTTCTCAATCAATTCAAGCAAAGCAGCAAGTCCTTTCACTCACCATCTTACCACGGAACCACATGAGGGTCTCATCTCGTAAAATACACCAATGCCTCTTCCACAAATTTAAAATTCCTCCTAAAACAAAAAGAAAATGCTCATGCGAAGGGAGTACGCCAAGAAGCATTCATGGATTAGGGGGAACGACGTTTAGAGGCAAATTTCCGTAATGAAACGGGCACCTACATGAAGTTGATAATTTGAATGCGTAAAAGACGCGACGCCTCCAAAATATCCGAAAGCCTGAGTCTCGGAACTACTATATCGTAAAGAGTATTTCATGTCCTATATAGAGAATAGGGGCAAGGGTCAACTATGCCCATTGCTTGTACATCCAAGAAAACTAAAGGAATTGCAGAATGAAACAACGAAAAACACTGATCCAAGAAATCGTACACCTGTACATTCGCATACATCACTTCAAATTGAATGCAGTTCTATTAGAGATGCTAAACTTGCAAAACGCGAGTGCTTGCATGAGCAATACGAATGATTTCAAGCAGACCTTTATGTATGTTTATATTGTATTTATGCATACGCCCCACAAACCTTCTTTCATCGTGAGATAACTTTCTTTGTAAGGCAACTCCAAAGATTTATCAATAATACTTGGTGAACGTTCAATGAAGGCTTCATCGTCTTCCTCTTCATCGTCACTAAATTCTTCTGTCTGCTAAAATAAATCAAATTAGACATCTCACGCTTAGCCTACAGTAAACTCTAGTGCTACTATCTCCGAAAGATTCGTGAACGGAAGCAGGTGTAAGTCGAGCTGTAAGTTGTTGTGGATGGATTGCGCTAAGTGCACCGGACGACAGCCATAATTGCGGTCAACTTGCAGTTGTCATTTAAAAATGTCATTTTCACCATGCATGCAACGTTCAGTTATGGTCTTTTGTGTGGTGGAAAACACAGGATAAACTAGAAAATATAAGTTTCATTTGCTAGAAACCTGAGTTTACCACACGGTATACGGCAAAAAAGAATATGATGAAAGTGAGGTGAAACGGTC
Source organism: Phenganax marumi (assembly GCA_025400095.1). NCBI lineage: Eukaryota > Metazoa > Cnidaria > Anthozoa > Malacalcyonacea > Clavulariidae > Phenganax > Phenganax marumi. Next base: position 7,236 of record JAODVM010406133.1, read on the forward strand.
AATTTTGATATTTAACTTTTGTAAAATTGGGTCTAAAGCATGCATCTCGAAGTCTAATATATGCTTGATACCCTTGCACTTCTGCTGCCAAGTAGTACTGCCCATCACTGTATAGTTATATGGTATCCAACTCCTCGGGCTATACTTTAAATTAAGCGAAATTAGTGATTTTCTCAATCTGGTTCGAAAGCCGCCTGGTTGATTTTGTTCAGTACAACAATTCGCCTCGGGAGCAAATACCCACGAGTAAATGTCCTAAGAATATGCAAATATATATTCGTATCTTTTGGGGCCTATAGGGCAAGCAAAATTGGTTGGCAAATAACTCCCTGTGTTTCGACAAGCAACTCGTCATTTACTGCTTGTTTTTGTTCTTACATCGCCATACAAATTTACTATACAGAAACAACAGTAATTACAAAGTCCCAAGGACAACCACTGTTCAAAACCTTTGTTCAGACAATTTCTGAAAATCGACCAAGCGCCCAAATAATATCTATATTTTCAAAACTGCCTCTTTGAAATAGACCATACACATACAAAATTTTATAGCATCTATAGATGCTATAGAATATGTAGACAAAGCATTAATAGCAAGGGAAGTATAGCATATAACATAGCAAGGGCAAATTACAAATTACAAAATCAATAAAACAATAGAAAATTACCCGACGTATGTACAGAGGATTTTTTTGCCACAGCATTTTTGATTATATATTGTCCTCGTATATGTTTGTCATCAGCTCATAAGTGCACGATTTTTAAAGACTAAAGTGTATGGATGGCAATTGGTAGTAACGTCTTTATATTTGTGCATAGTAAGTAGAATTAAAGCACAAAGACTCAATAACGTGGGAAAAACACGGCTATAAACAAACACGATTCTTTCATAATAGCTTGTAAGCACTCTTGGACATGCTGAATTGATAGAATTTTTGAGGTGGCGTTGGTGTAGGCATGTAGACATATTCTCTAGAACCTCAGCTATAGAGTTTGGGAACTTCCTGTGCTCATACCAGAGCTGCATGCACGACAGCTTGTCATGCACAGAAAAATACAGATATGGAAGACGGCATGCGTAAAAACAACGGCACAGCTATACAATCATGCTGTATAGTCTTAAAAAACATGATTGCATTGTTAAAATGGCGACTTCCAAAGTTGGACAACGTTCAGTCATTTACCAAATTATGGCGGTCATTAAGATCAACCAACTCATCTAATTGATTAAAAAACAACCCCAAAATAGCTGGAATTCTAATCCGTATCTATGCGAAAAGGTCAAAAATATGTTGCCTTGTCTATAGTGTGTAAGACAACAAATATTTGAGTTGGAATTCCGAAGTTGACAAAAATTATTGCAGAAAAATATCAGCTTTAACGCAGTTAGCTATGTAGCTAACAATACGTCAAAATGGAAAAGAGAGACAGAACAAATCCTAAGCGTAATGAACAGCAGGATAGTAGCAGTACAATATAGCACATACATTATGACATGGTACAGTATACTACAGAATAATATCATGTGGTAATGCCAGGCACGTACTGTGCGACTTTAGTCGGCCGACTACGACGCCTGCGGAAAAATTCGGGTAAAGTTGTAGATTTAAAAAATCCGATCTTATGTGCATGACTATACTATCAACTAAGAAATATCACTACAATTATGGCAAAAACGCAAAGACTTTGTTAAATTTAGCGCTACCAGTTCGAATCAGCTGACTAAAGTTGGCCTCCTGTGCGTTCGGCTTAAGCTTGTACGTCATGCCAGTAAATAATAGTACGACATATGGTACAGTATCGTACTATAGGTAGCTACGTTACTCGGTATTAAGACGTTAGTTGTACGGTATAGTGTAAAAGTTTACGTAGCATGCATTGTAGTGAGCAGTACGGCATGAATATTATGACACATATATGGTTCGTGAAGGAGTAAAATTACTCTACACATGATACTAGTTCATGGTTTGGTGTGGTTTGGTAATATATGATCTAACATGGCGTGTTATGGTATGGTATTTGGTATGGCATGGTATGGCTCATTTATTTTACCTTTAAAGCGTTGTCCAGTTGCGATATCGCGTCTTCTTCCGCTTCTTCTTGACGACGTCTCTCCTCTTCTTCAGCTTTAAGTCTGAACATTGAACTTACAGTAAGGACAAATCCATGTTGTCATAATTATACAGCATAGAATATTGAGCTTTCAGCTCTGAAGTCAATTTAGTGCCAATAAACTCATCATTACCTTTCCTCCTCTGCAATTCTGAGACGTTCTTCTTCCTCCTTTAAAAAGAAAGTATGCAATTTTGACAAAAAAATAAGGCAGATAATAGTCTTGGAACCCCCAAAAAATGGAACAAAAACAATACGAAACAATGGAAACAGTACGAAAATAAAACGCTCAACCTCAGAAGATAATTTTGTAATAAAGTAGAAATACTATGCTGTAACTAAATTAAGTTGTCTTGCTTTCATTCAAATCTTGAAGTTCAAGAAGGAAATCCTCCAATTTTACTAATCTGTTCTAAATGACTTTAAATTCTTGAGTAATTGATACAGCGGATTTCCATCCCTGCCAAGACTGTACACAGATATTATCTACCACATCAATTCGGATTTGATGCTACTTCTATTCACAAAACCTGGTGTACAAACCTGTTTTCGTTTCGCCTCTTCTCCGGCTTTCCTTGCTTCTTCAATTCGTCTAGCTTCTTCGATCTCGCGAGCTTTAGCCAGCATCGCTTGTTTTTGTTCCTCTTCTTTTCGAAGCTTCTCTTCTTCCTCTTCTCGCTTTCTTTGCGCCTCTTCTTCCGCCTAGATGTTAGACAAAGGCGCCTTTCGATAAAAGTCGTCAAAATATTCACCAAACATATACTAACGCGCCAAATGTCGCTTTGTACTTTAAATCGCAGCAGAAGACTTGTCGAAAGCTAGCTATAGTCTATGAACATATGCCTTTACATTAACATCATACCTTTCTCCTTAGCTCCTCCAATTCTTCCATTCTTCTTTGTTGCTCTAACCTTTCCATCTCCCTAAAATTAACGAACAGTTGGAAAATATTGTTAGAAGTACTGTAAGCTATTGTAGATCAGTTTATAGAAGAGTAAACTTGTAGCTTACTACACTTAAAATAGAGGGAACTATAATTTGTATTACTTGTATTTGTAATATTTGTACATTGTGGGCTTCCATTTTCATGGCTGCATACAAACGAGCACGTTTACCTAGTTAGGTTTCTTGGTGACTTCACTGGCTCGAGAAAAGAAATTTTTCTTCACAATTTCCCTTACAACTACTCTGGCTTATAGCTCATGTGTTTGACGAACAAGTTTTCCTTCGCAAGTTCTCTTCCTTGTGTTGTGTGTGACGAAAAAGCAATAGACAACTCTTCAGACGACTTCGCTCAGTCGTATTAAGGGCCATATACACGGGCGACTTTTGCTGCGATTTTTCTCGTGTCGTAGAAAGTGATAAAGTGGATAACTGGCGAATATAATCGATTCAACAATTTCACTAATGCACTCGTCAATCAATCTGCTCTATCACATACGCTAAAAGGAGAAACATCGCAAAAAAATCGCCCGTGTAAACGGGCGTTTATACGACACAGTTGGCAAGTTGTCTTGTTTGAAAACTGACATAATTAGTCCTTTTGTCCAGGAAAAGAGTAGTCAATTTTCCTTGTACATGTTACAACGTTTTGACAAGGAAAACTAGGCAGGAAAATTTGTTCGTCGTGTCAGTTTTACAGTTTCCGGATCGAATGAGCATGCATTAGTGGCTCATGCATCTTCCACGCATGTTCAAATCTCTGACTAGAAGACCCTCGGAAGTTGTTCGTAGAGGGCTGAGAAAATTGGCGTAACAATAATGTCTTGAAACGTGATTAGGCTAAATGCAATAGCCAAGTGCTCTCCGTAATCTCTTTATTCCATTAAACTGCGAATCAATATCCAATACATGCAAATGAGATCATTTCGTAATATATTGTCAATGTTGTAAACAAATATAAATCCAACAAAAAAACGCCGTTCGTGTTATTGGAATACAAACTATGAGATAAAATTAGCGCTACAATAGATATTCCATTTCGAACTGCAGTCCGTCTTACATTTTTAGATTAACTAGTACCTAGCCTGAGCTACCAAGAAAAATTTCAAAACAATGAAGCTTCTGCTGGATATAAGCGCACAATAATAGCGGACCCTATAGCTTCGTGTGCCAGAAGTAATAACCCGATTTGTATCGTACACATGGAGAAAACCTTCACAAAATGAGCAATTCATTAATAAAGGCTGCATTTCAGCTCCGCGTTTTCGACATGCACGTAAAAACTTGTTAAAGTTTAAACGGGTAAAAAAATTTATCCTAAAAACAACCATAATAAGAATTTGTTTCGACTTTACAATTTCAAATTATGAAGTGTCTATTTGATGGTGCATTTTCAGAAGCTATAAAATTTTGAAAGATTTAAGGCCCAGACACACCAGACGCGATTTTCAAATTTTGAAAGCGAATAAATCTATCCATGGAAGAAAGTTTTAAAAAACATAAATAACTAAAGACTAAATAACTAAAAATATTACATCGCTTTGAATATCTGGAGAATCTTAACTAGAATCAAAGCTGTCACCAGTCAATGAAAGTCGAAAAATCGCGTCGCGTTGCTGAATCACGTCAGGTGCGCCTGGGCTTTTAAACCTTTCATGCAAGGCTGCTTTCCATTTACGCGTTTTTGACACGCACGTAAGCGCACGTACAGGTTAAGATTGTAATAAAACCTATCTTATAAACAATCGAAAAAAGAAACGTCTAGAATTTTGAATTCTACCCGAACACGAGTCTGCTTGTTCTTGTATTTTAAAAAACTACAAACTTTGAAGGATTTAAACTTTAACGTGCGTGTACGCGCGTGTCAAAAACGCGTAGCTGGAAAGCTGCCTATAGCTACGTGCGTGTCGCGTACGTACGCGTCAAAAACGCATGCAGAGATGAAATGCAGCGTTGACCGAAAGATCAATGAGCTTCGAGCTACACATGCAGCAACTTCAGTACAAACTTCAAAAAGAGAAAACGGTTTCTTTTCAACGTTTCGACTTCATTTATATCAGTTTTAATTGGCTTCCATTGATGATTATGAATTTTTTTATTAGTTCCACTGTGTAAAGCGTGTGAAACTTCACTGCATCTATGTTTATGAAACACAAACGTCACTAAAGTTCACTAGGTTTAGAGCTAGGATTGACTAGCATTGAGGCAAGTCATTCCACGAACATTTCTAATAGGTTTGTCCACAATGAATCACATCAGACTCTTTACTCATAAGTGGAAATACACAAGACTCCTTGCTCCTCGGTACGAAGTAGAGACACAAATCGTTTCAACATATAATGACAGTGCGTAAATATATAGGTATATGGCTTGTTGACTTATACGTAATACGAAAAGATGCACTTGACTGTACCTTCTCTGTTCTTCTTCTTTTCGCCTTTGCTCTTCTCTTATTCTTTCCTCTTCGATTCTTTTCTCTTCTAACAAATTCTTGAACAGCTCTCGGGCAGCTCGGCCGCGCTCGTACTGTGGAACAACAGAACACATTTTCAGTTCGATTCGACTTCGCTCCTAGCGAACCTCTCATGTGCAATATAATGAAGTACATATTAAGCTAATGCATGCAAATATATCTGCACTCTGATGATACTTAATCTCATGAAGAGGTTTCGACGTTTCCACTTGTCAGCTCCAATCAGAAAGCTAAATAAACCTTGGGTAAGCTCAATTTGACCAATTGTAGAAGGAGACAGTACGAACGCCTGGCACATCAGGAATACGTGCATGATTTGACTTGAGGGATGGATTATGTCCGATTGACAAATATCTTTTAACCATAAGTAACCGCGAACAATGGAGATCGCCAATTGTTGGCAAAATATGAGAACCAAGCCTTCCGATTTATTATTGCATATTGCATGAGGTAACGTTATGATAATAGCGTATTCTTTGTTCCAGAATACAAGCAAAACGAAAAAATGCATACAGCCTAGAAGCCCGATAAACTTCATATAATCAGGACTGTAACTGTGTTTGAACTTCACAATGCATGAAAGTACCCAAATCTTTTGTTTTGAGCTCGTATTTTTTGAATACCCCTATATAGAAGCGCGATTTTATCAATCAAGCTGTACTTGGCTTCGTTACGCAAGATCACCTAAGTTCAGTCAAGCTCACATTGAAGAAAATGAAACACAAGTTAAAGTATGATTCCTGCTCAGTTATCATGTGCATACGCACATTGACTTGGCGGAAGTTGCTATGTTATATTAAGAAAACTCGAGAAATATTATTATTAGCCGCCTTAGGATTTCCAAAGTGAGAACATCAACACAAAATCGTCATTTTATGCACTTGTCTCCAACTATTTTGTCATTGGTGTTACTTTTTAGCAGCTATAGAGTTCAACGAGAAAAAAACAACTTTTTCGTCAAGTGACAAATTTCCGCAATCAAAAACATTCTGTGAGGCGGAACTAATTGCTTAAAGTGAAGCCTAGAATACCGCATTGCGCTTTAAAATCACCTAGTAACGGCTTTAAAGAAAACGTAAACAAACAAAAGTTTGCTTGAAAAATAATTTAGAGGAAGAAAGTCTGAGAAATGCACCTATCAACGGCCTCCACTGGGGTTACAATCCCGGGACACCCGGGATTTTAGAAAGATTAGTCATCAATTTCCCCTCACTCTCCAGGGAATGGAACTTTATGATCTGAAAGTCCAATAAACTATATAAATCGCCCAGAATGTACCTATCATTTAACCCAAAGGGAACACTAAACTGCAGAAATGATTTGTGTTTACAATAACACAACTTTTTTGTCAAACGACATTCCGCACAATCTTTATGTAAATTGACATAAAATAAGTGCACATACAGTCACGTACCTTTTGAAGTACAATGGCTGCCCTCCTTATCTTTAAGAACTTGTTGTAATAATAATGGCTCTAAAGAGAAATAATTCAAAGGCATTTATTTACCTATAAAGTAGTGAAGTGAATAAAGAAACCTTAAGAGTAATGCTAGATTGCACAGTACAGCCAAGCGTTTATGAAGTTAGAGATTTTAAACCTTCATAATATTTGCGAAACTGAAAATAGAATTGCTATATAGCTATCTTTATAGTGTAAAAATCATGGTAAAAATACATGATCGTAATGGTTCTTTAATCAGTAAAATGTCGGGAAATGATGTAAAGATGAGAACAAAACATAAAAGACGATGAAACTTAGGATGTAGTGCTATTCTTGTTTGCATAAATTAAAGTGCTCACTAAAGGCACATTAGCTGGAAATGTTTTCCCACGCATTATTGACAGGACAGCACAAAAGAACTAACAGAAGGGTCACGAGGCAGCGCAACGTGTCCTTGTTTTCTGTGCAGAATACGCAGTTTACCTGCCAGAAGGCGGAGCGGCGAGCCAGTACAGCGTGTACATTGGTCAAAAAAAGTCATTGACTGGCAAAGAAAAAGGTGGCCAACATGTGTAATGCGACATGTGCCGCGAGGACGGAAACTTCAAAGCTTCTGACGTAAGTGACCCTTCTGTATGGATATTCATTCTGTGCAAGAAGCATTTGCGTACAAGCTTTCCAAATATACCAATTCGACAAATTGGTCCTTGAAGTCTGGGAATGAGTTTGGGGTGAAAATTATTAATACAAAACTTGTACAGAATTTTTTTATCGCAAAAACATTTTTCTAAGCACAAATACGGAGTCAAAAACATTCAACAAACACAGTTTGTACCAAGAAAAAAATACCTAGACAGGTTTTGTATCTATAATTTTCACCGCCAAACTCATCTCCAGTTCACACGGACAGGTTCGTCGAAGTGGCGTATTGAATTTTGTTTCAGATACCCATGTGAGCAGACAAATGCTTCAGTATAACTCTGACACCAAGGTCAGTTATGTTCAGAAAACTCTAGAAGCAGACTTACCCTGTAGACTTTCTGTATTAGCAAAATGGCGGCACGTTTTTCCAAGAAGCGTTTTCGAGCAAGGTAGCCAATGATGCATCTTTTGATAACTTTTGCCACTTCACGCAGTTCTTTATCTCGTTTCTTGTCCAACACGATCTCCAATTCATCTTTCATAAACATCTGATGAAAAAGAGAAACGTTAGCATCATAACGATATATTAGCGATTCCACAAAATCTATAGTCTTCCAAGGAATGCAACATTAGTTTCGGTAAAAGGAAGAAATAAAATGTTTGGATTATTTAAAACAAAGTTCAAACACCTTGGTCTCCAAGTTCATTCGGCTTTCATGAAAATTTTAAACGAAACAATTTGGTAATATTAACTGAATTTGAAGTCGTATACCTTGGTTTTTCCGAGTTTCCATTTCTTTCTTGTGGGTTCAATCTCGTCCAGTAAGATAGAACCATCTTGTTTTGGATCACCGCTAAGTGGTTTTCCTCTCAGCAAAACTTTGTAGCTGGTAGAAATAGTTTGAGAATCACATGATGAGAATTAAGTCTTGTGTAGTCGTTTACTTATGAAAGGAAAATCCCTGCATGGCAATCATAACATAATTATACGAGTCATTTGAGCAACAACTGCAATCTATGTTTTGATATTTTCAAGCAAAAACAAACTTCGTCTTCGTTCAGTTTGGCAAAATTTTAGTTTCCGCAAAAAGGAAACAATAATTTTCTCCACGTGAAAAAAAAACACACGAGATTTTGGAAGTAGTACAAAACAATTTTGAACAATCACGGCTTTTATATATCTTCGCAGAAAGCCAAGCAATGAACATCTAAGACCATTAAATATATATGGAACAAATAGAATTTTTTGAATAAGAACAGGAATGAATCATCATCATCTTCCTGCATGAGTATACCAGTCATTCCCCTATAGCCTACCTAAAAGCGAAGTCCGCATATATAATACGAACAGGAAAGCCAGCTCGTCGAATTCTTACTGTTTCCAACATGCCAGAATATCTCAGTTGATCAAGAACTAATCTTGGATCAAATTTATCAGCCATCTTAAAAGAATGACAACAATTTATAGAATCTACGCTACACCAACTTTTAACAGCAAATAATTAGTAGAGGGTGAAAACTTAGAGTACAAGGCCAAAAAATTTTGATTATAATGGCTAATGGCATGGCAAGCCGCCAAAAGATTGTAAACAATATTGCACTAACAAGAAGAAAATCAAAACTGAATAAAATTGATACGCTTCGCTTGTGAACTTCTACTTCTAGGAACGTGAAAATAGTCCAATATTTTCTAAATAATTCAAATAATTACCTTCGATCCATTAGGTTTGATACACCGCACAAAATAAGGATGAGCGTGACTGAGAGTTGTCATCAACGATGTCAATGAAGTCTAAACGTAAAAAAGTACAAAATTGCCACGGTACACTATAAACAAGGCCTTCACAGCACAAATCTTTTTCAAAAAAGAGAATATTTAAAAATTATGGCCAAAAAGGCGACGTGGTTACATGTAAATCACGAGGTAGTATTAATGTAAGTATTAATGAGAGTGGACCTTGAATAAGTAGCTAATTACGTTTGCAACGCGTGCGCCCCCTTAAAATACAATACTAAATCAGTAAATAGTATATGCGGCTCCTTGCACAACCTTAAAAATCCGTCATCATCAGTCCGTGCATACTACATCCTGTAGACCTACCCGAAACTGAGAACTGACAGTTGGTTTTTTCTTTGCCGATTTACTATTAGCACCTGGTGTAGGTTTCAAATGTTCAACCAAGTCGTACACAAAATCCGATCTAAATGATGATAAACAAGTTGAGTCGTGAAAAAAAACCCAAAAAAATTATTCAATACGTCAATGAAGAAATTTATCGATTGACTAGGGAAACGCTGATATAAGGAAACAGATTTTTACAGACATTTGTATAAAAAAGACTTGTTATTGATGTAATCGAATCAGACCATATTACTTCTGAAGAAAATACCCAAGAAACCTGCCTGCTGTTTTGTAATACAGTCAAAAGGTCGTCCCTGAATGTATCTCTATAAAAACATAAACAACAGAAAACGTGAAGTTAAAATTTCCATAAAAAATGTACATATGTTGAATGTTGCTTTACAGATGCGTCGAATGCCCAGTCATATATACCTGTTCTTCTCTAAGAATCCCGCAATGCTATAGTAAACCTAAAAGAAATAAGCAAATATCATTAAAATGAAACAGTTTCCATAAAAAGTGTTGCATTATATGTATCCAATCAATGGCTACACAAAACCAAATACTAAAGAAAAAGGAAATGTGGGACCCCGCATGTGCTACACCAAAAGTATATCTTTGGCGAGGGGATAATGCATCTATGTATTACTAGTAAATGAGAGTGACTTACATCTCCCGCATAATGCTTGATACCAAATTTCTTATTGGCTACTTTTGGTTTCAAGTAAAAGCCATCACCCTAAAAGAACAACATGATGTTGAAATAACAGATACAGATAATCGTTTAAATATATAAGTTCGATAAGTGTTTATACTAGCTATCCATTTTTCGAACTGCTTTCTTCTGCACGTACTTTCAAATAATATGTAGGGCACTTACACCGTGACTGCCATGTAATTTTTCTAAAAGAGACCCGTCAGTTCCTTTTGGGAAACGACTTTCCTCGTCAAACAACGACAACACACCAACTTTCTAAAAGCGAAAATAAAAGCTCAGCCAATAATTTCTAAAATAATCGAACTGTGCAATTCTCTCCTTGGCATGCATCTGTCGTTTCTCGAAACATTACCAGCATGCATGTACATTTACAAAGCCCGTTCAGTTCTACAACAACGTAACAACCGCAAGTTGAAAACAGACTAGTCCAGTTTGTACAGCTTTGGTCTACGTACGAACAAACAGTTAATACCATCTATTCTTTATCTAATATAAACTTCATAAATATACGATGCGATCCTTGGCGATACAGAACTTTTTAACTCTACAGTGCTCCAACTTGCGTAACAGACTGATTGACGGTAATAGGATGTCGCACGGTGAATTATATATACTGCATGTGCACTACACTTCTTACTTTTTCTATTAGATCCAAGCATTCTCCGTTATCAACCCAATCAATGTCTGCCCATTCCAGTCCTTCCCTAAAATAAATGAGAATTTGGTATATACGAATGTATCCACCGTGGACCACTCGCAGCTCGAACAGGGAACCTTACGTACTATTGAATATACACATGAAGAATTCCACCTACGTGCTGACTCACCGATTGTATTCGTGCTGCTCCAACGAAAATATGTGCTTGTTGAAAAATTGTTGGAGTTTCTCGTTCGCATAGTTGATATTAAACTGCTCGAATCTGTTCGTCTAACAAAAATACAACAATACATCATGCTTTTTACCAACAACTTGATAGTGATAACAAACATGACCAACACTGATACAAAACAATACGCCCATATAGCGTCTAATAAAAACTTTATGAACAGTACATTAAGTATTTCGGAAATGAAATCTTGTATGACGTGTTTGAGGATGCGCCAGTTGACATTTTTTTGAGTTTGTAATTTTGTATTTACTGAATTTGTGAATTATTCTCTTCATTAGTATAGATCTACATGCAGAACAGTACCTCAAAGTTTTCAAAACCGAAGATATCAAGAATGCCAATTGATGCGAAATTCGACTTTCCTTTAATTCGGGCGTTAATTCGTTCAATGATCCACCTGAACGTGCAAGCATACAACGCCATGGCCATGGAATCTCTGGAGTCTTCAGCCTGCAAACAAGTAGTGCGCATTCATAAAAACTAGTAATATCTAATACTACATCAAATTAGAAGAACCAATAAGCATGCAGAAAAAATTGCTGCCAGTATTTCATGGTATGAATATCGGGAGAATTGTGTTATTGTACCTGTGCCACATTCAAAGGTGACTTAATCTCTTCTCCTCTCAAAACCATCGACTTTTGGGTGAGTGCATCCTCTACGTCGTAAATGTCTACTTGTAGCAAGGCTGCAATGTCTTCCAAAACGAATTTCTCATTAATTTGGGCCCCGTCTCCGGGAATAAATGTGACGTTTCCCAGATTCAAGATACCAGCCAAAACTTGAAGAACATCCGAAATACTTTCCTCCTTAAACCTCATTACTCTCATTGCTTCCTACAACATCAACACCAGTGTGAACACATTTCATAAGTTCAGTAACTTTGGAGCATTGAATCACTGCAGTTATACTAAAGAAGCACAAGCATGAGCTCAAGTTGTGATCACAACGGTTTGAACTTTTTGTGTTTCAGAAAACTGATTCTTTTAGTGTTCACGATAAGCTTAATCAAACAGCAACTTTTTATGAGGCGCCTCTATGTCAAAAGGTCACTGTAAAACAGTCAGGCCACTTTTTCATTTATACTGCATTCTCATCAATGCCTAGAATTTCATGAAGACTAACCAGAACTCTGAAGAAGTCTTCCTTGTCATCAATAGACGGATCGTTAATACATCCGCTTTGATTAAGATAATGATATTTCTCAGCAGGCAATAAACGTAGCTCGTCTGGAAAGAAAAACGGTATTGTTACAAAATATGGAGCATGAATTTGATAGTATACCATAGTTACTGGAAATCGTCATTGGAAATGGTTATTGGAGATGTATTCCATTGACTTAGCCAAACCCGTTTCGCCATCTTCTCCATGTCTACGCATTGCACGTGGTGAGAGCACAGCATTTTTGTGGTAAAAAAGTGAAACGTTCACTAACCATGGCGAAATCCGAACTCACCACCTTAGGAGTAGGCCTAGTGTATAAACTTTTGCGCGATAAGATGCTACATTTATGACTTACTTCTTTCATTTTCCGTAACTCCGGCAAGCAAAGCGTAAAAGATGTGGTAATTTCGTTCATCTGGGTTTTGTCTTGCAAGACGATTCTACAAAACGAACACCTACGGTATGAGCGAACTTCAAAAGATTTTGCCACGCACAAATTTTGTGTATCTTCTGAGTTACGAGTACAGTATGCAATCGCGGACAACAAAAACATCAACATCTTTTTAACGACATCTTCTGAGCGTATTTTTTACTTGATGCCATACATAATACGTGTGACTATTATTATGCCCTGTATATTGATTTTTCATTTGTATCCATACATTTCTACCTGTAAATGTGTACCGGGTTTTTTAAAATGGATATATTTGGTGACTGCTTTTGCAATTTTGGTTTAGTAGAATAGTGTTCTAATTTCGAACATTGTATTGTCTATTTGTAAACGAGTCAGATTTTTCAGAAAAGACAAGCCTCTTCGCAAGTGCTGCTACCTCCAACGGGATAGTTTTAATAATTATTTTCTTGATGTGCATTTGACTTTTACTACTATATTCAATACTTTGTGTACTTGTAATCTTTATTTGTGGACGAGAAAGGCTTTCTAAAGAGAACAAATCCTTTCTCTCATTTTATTTGTACGCATATTAGACATTTAAAAAGGAACAAATCCCGTTTCTCACATTACTAGTACCTCCAACGGGATATACGATTCCTTGACGAGCATGTGGTTACGATAAACATGAAGTTATTAATTCGTAGGTCAGCTTTCTCATTCGCCAATGCACGATACTTTCGAGAAAGGACGAATTCCTTTCTCATATCAGTGGTACCTCCTCCAACAGTATAAAGTTGGTAATTTTTTAACGTACAAGTGCAAGTTAAAATGTACTCTTTGTTTTGTACTTTTTTGTGTTTAAACGTGTCGGGCTTTTAAAAAAGTGCTAATACCTTTTCTCATATTACTGGTACAAGACATATTTTTGGTAATTTCGTATGATTTTTTTGTAGATGTTTTCATTTTCCCACTTGTAGTTTTTGTTAATGTGTTGAGCTCTCTGAAAAGGAAAACTCTTGTCCCATCACTGCAGGTACTTTCAGCAGATTGAATGTGGCAATTATTATATGAATGCAGTGTGATTTTAAAACTAACTTGTTTCCCTTGACTACTCTTTTAAAATTTACCAGACGTTCATATAATGGCAAATCCCTTTTCCTACATTTTTGCAATCTTTAAAATTCATATTTTTTTACTTTGTAGGCCATTATTTTTTATTTTTAAACATGTCAAACGGTTTAAAACAGATGAATCCCTTTTTCTCACATTACTGGTATTTCCAACAGGAAATATTCAGCGATCAAATATGCAACTTTCATGCGATATTTAATACATAATTCTTTACTTTGCACATGTGACCGTTGAATGCTTTTCTTTTACCGATACCTTTAGCAGGATAGACTTTGCAACGATAGTCTAGCAGTTCGGTGATTCCTAATGTCTCAATGTACAGTTTTTTATTTTGGACATAAGTATTTTATATTCGAAAACGTGTCAGGATTGCTCTAAAAAACAAATTCCATTTGTCACATCATTAGCACCTCTACTGAGATACATTTGGTGGCTTACTGATGCTAGCTAAACAGCTTACAAGAAGGAGTATTGCATTGAAGGCTTTACATTTATCTACAGAATATGCTGGCTATTCTTCTCCAATTAAGTCTACTGAACAATATCTATACGAATTTAATCTTCAAAGATGCTAAAACTCACCTTTTCCAACAAAACTGTGTATCCATTTAAGAAGTAAGATGTTAAGGAAATGCTACCTGAAAGCTTAGAATCACCACATTACGTGGCAAAAAGCAGAAAGAGGATTTTAGCACATTTACAAATTTTTGATTGTGCTGCAGTAACTTAGACAGCCACATCTACACCTCTTGGTCTGTTCGTAAGCGCACATTGGCTGTTTCAAGGCAAGAAGTCATTTTCTAAATTCTGGTTGGTGTAAAAAGACAACTTACACAACTGAAAGGGAAATTTACACACCAAACACTTTTACACATCAAGAGAAAACATTTTCTTTGAAAATCTCTCGTTAGAAAAATATCAAAAAAAGATACAATCTGATATCTGGCCACCAAAAATTCTTCCTCTTTCGTTAAAAAACAACTGGACAAATTTTCCAAATCGACTCGAGTTGTTATTATAAACAGTCTTGGCATTTCCAAAAGCCTCCAGAATAGGGCTGCAAACGTCACAAAGAGAAAATAGTTATGATCACTATTTTGCAGTTCTCCCAAGACCATGTAGGATAATCCACCTGTTTGCTCTCAACTATTCTATGAAACTGATAGAATGGATTACCTGCTTTTCAAGATAGCATCCTCCACATTTAGAAAACTTTCTGTGTTCTCACCACCCTGCACGGACGAGCTTAGTTCTGATAAATAATTTAACATAAACTTCGTAGACTCCGTTTTACCAGCACCAGACTCTCCGCTGTCAAACAAAATGAATATATCTAATTTGAATAACAGTTGGAACAAAAGAAACACGGCAGCGAAAAATTTTCGCTCCAGAATCTCAGGGTTCACAAATAGTAGGTATATCAATCATTAAGCCTAGAGGCACAAGTCACAAGGCATGCATTTCAACGCCTGTTGGTTTTCCGAGCTCACCTTATCAGAACACACTGACTCTGAGCTTTCTTGATCATGGAATAATAACATTCGTTAGCAATAGCAAAGATGTGAGGTGGCTTCTCTCCAAGATGACATTTACTGTATTCTCTCATGACCTCAGCAGTGTAAAATCCTTCGATCTCCCTGTATGGATTCACAGCTGCCAAGATTGAACCAATGTAAGTCTAAAACGTAATTGTAAGGTAGGTTTTCAGCATCGCTGATAAGAACTTATGTACAAAAGTTATTGACGCAACCATAGGTTTTGTAGCTGTATGAGTTCCAATCCCATCTACAGTGGAGCACCATTCAAGTTCCCCAACGACAGTGGGGCACCTAATCTCTCGCATTTCTACTGCTTTTGAAATTCAACTTCTTGTTTTAAACTTCAAAGATTCTTACATAGATCTCATCCCTTTTGTATCGGACATGAAGATTATGCAATATTCCTGCTTCGTGCAGGTCTTCCAGATGAGCCATGTCCTCCACACCTTGCACGCTGCTGTTATGCATGACTGCGATATTCTCCCGTGACAAAGAAGTTTGTTCCTTTGTGACACTCTAAGGGCAGAAAGAAAGTTAGGTTAAGCAATGGAAGTGCTCAGATGATTTGGAAGAATAAGCAAAGTTATTGTTAAATAATATTTGTGCAGTTCGCTCACGCCCACAATCCCACAGAGGTGAAGGTATATGACCACAAAACAGCAATTTTGTCGCGTTGGCAAATCAATATATAACACCGAAAACACGTATTAACAATTATCTTTTATTTGGGTACGTTTTTGCGTACAGCTAGTGGTATTTTTCAGTTCCCTACAATCTCTTTGACTGCAGGAGCGGGCGGCTTTTCACCGCGGGCCAAGAGCGTAATTTTTTGCAAAAGTTTTTTTTACAAAGGGATTTCAATTTAATCTACTAGCAATTTAACTTTTTCAGCAAAAACCAAAATGCTCTCCGATGATAGTCATCATAGTGAGAATAATAATACGTTATCTATGCAGCATATGCCTGTATTCAACGAGAACACAATACTGCCCATTGGAGTACAACATATAAGTATCACTGGCCTATCACGATATCATAGTGAGGTTTATACTTCAAATAGTGAGAAGAAATGCTTCCAACGTGGACGGGGAAACAAAACTTTGTCTCATATAGCATGAGAAATTTGTGTTGAACGTCCATTTGCAGAGGTTACCTGGCTTGTATTGTACATACTGGCTTGGTCAGTTGTTAACAGTGCTTGCATGAATGCGATACAATAATGGGATGAAACATGGGACGACTTACTACTGAGATTGGGCTTGTATTTGGAATGCTATGACCGCTGGGATCGGTTATACGAAAAGCGGATGGCGCTGTCCACTAGATATTGGTTTTTTCAACCTCCGTAAAATCGGTCAAAAAAAGACGAAACATTCGCATTGGCCAACGAAGTAAACATAGTTGCCTTTAATCTACGGATATCAGTCCTAAGCTTATTTATAACGATAAACTTATAACGATCAATGGAGAATTTTACGACTGTTTTGAAGAATCACGCGATGTCTAGTGGATAAAAGAATGTTTTAAAAAACGCGATATCTAGGGGATAGCACTATCCACCTTTCATATAATCGGCCCCTGGTGAACATAATAGGGGCTAAATTCAGAGGTTTATGATAGTCTGAGTTGTATTTGACAAAAATGTGCTTTGTTTGTAGATAAGTGTTTCAACAATAAAACATTTCTATCCTACATGCATCATTCACATAATACACTAGATATCAAATAATCTACTACTCAAATAATACTAAAGTTTTCATAGCTACATTGAAAATATATTGCCAGCAGGATGGAAGGAAAAGGGGCTAAAACCGTCTTCTCCAAAAAGTCGTCACACGGTGCTGTCATATGTATCTGAAAATACTCAACCAACTCTTTTAAAGGAGCATCAAATATTATAAATATTATAATATTTGATTACATTTGCCTATTTGCCCATGACTAATGCATCCCAATCCTACCTACCTACACTACTCTGTCTAACGCCAGACTACTCTACTCATTGGGGAACTCCTGCCAGTTAATAATGGTAATAGAACCAACATGAGTGCAATTAGTACCAAAATCATATGAGTGATTACAAAATCAATCAACTCCATAGCAGGAGGCAAATTTGTTAATCATGATTAATTATGATTTAGCATTAATTGAACGACATATATTCGTTCTATTACTTTTTATCATGCATCCTTCTGCAATCTAACTGCTTCTAGGGAAACAGCACCAACATACAATTTCTTGAAATTCAATGTATTTTTGTCACAAGAATTCTTATTGAATAGAAAATTTTTGAATTAAATTTATCATTAATCAAAATAGCATGTTATTGTAGCATGTTATTGACTCCTATAATTCAAAACGTCAAAATTTTTCAAAAATCTACGATTTCCTTCATTTTGAGAATTTTTCAGGGAAAAAGAAAACAAAACTCATGTTTTGAATCCTGAACGCTGATTGGTTACTTGTAAATACTAGAGCAATTTTCATTGGTTGTAGACAAGGGTGTGATTACAGCTCTGAAAACGTGTCATTGATTCTCAAATGACTGTCTTGTCAACCAACGACATTGCAGTATTTGCCACTGATTATAGAAGACCTATAATTTATAGGTCATTGGCAAAAGTCTCACCCAACAAATGAAATTTTCTGGTATTCCAGTAAAATTACAAAGTAGGGCACACAACACACTATGGACTTGCCACTTGATAGTTTAATTTACTATAGAAAGTATAAAACAATTCATTTCAACCAGTGGCGGATCCAGGGTTAGTCACTCATGAATATATTTAAAATTCAAAACACCTCAAAAACAATTCTATTGGTAAGAATTTGGTTATAAACTATTCTTTAGAAATTTACTGCCAATAGAATTGCTATTAAGGTATTTTGAATTTTAAATCGCCATCGGTGACTAACGCTGGATCCGCCACTGATTTCAACACCCCAGGGTTGACCTTCTGCAACACAATGTACAAGCAGCTAAAATGTATTGTATGATTAGTACTACAGCTAAGTTCCTTGAGAAAACTTTGAGAAATGTTTTATATATTCAGAACTTTGTCGAGAGTTTCAGAGAGAACTTTCAGAGAGTTTATAATAACTGCATAATATCAAGTACAAGGAAGCATTAACTGTGAAAAGCGTGGCAATAATGAACCACCTACAGAGCACAGAATTAATGTAAGTCAATTTTGAAAAGAACTGACAGAAATACATTAACTGCGCAACCGAAGCATTTCGAATCAATTTTTAACATAATTAACAGGAATAATTAAATACCCAACAGCAGCGTTTCGAATCAATTTGCTACATTGCGCGGAAGTCTACGCGCTCATTACTGAAACGAAACGAGCAAATAGTAAATTAGTAATTTCAAAAAGTAAACACAAGTCGTCTCCACCTGTTGCAAGGCCCTCCCGACGTGATCAGACAGATATCATTCCTTTCTTCCTAGATACTTGGCATGTTAAAGTAATACGAGCAAGGCTATGCATGCCAATCCCGCAAACATTTTGTTATAATAATAATTAAAATAGGGCATTTTATAGTAGCACGTGTAAGTTGCAACAGCTTGATAATACACTGTGGTTAGCAATATACTGTACACACCTTGCCATACTCGGTTCGGAATGTAACTTTGCCGCTTTGCACGGTTTCAACAAGAGCTGGATACCATTCCTTGTTTTCTAAAAGCCAAACTCGACTTCCCTAGATTACAGAAAGAAATTGATTTGCATGTAGATGGTTATGTTGAATTTCATAAGTTCGCGTGTGTGACTTTGTATAGGAATAGTTCAAGTGTCCGGCATCGGCAAGCGATACGCCAAAGTTTGTGAATACGATACATCGCAGTATTATTCGATCTACGAGTAGTAATCATAAATCATACCGATTCAAAGAAGGTCTCCATGGCCGATCACAGCGGCAAACTGTCGAAAAATCGTCAATATTTCACCTTCACCACACTCTATGACAAAGGTTTTCAAGATTATCTTCAAAGTTTTTCTCGGCCCACCGGAAATACATACAACTTCCGATCTAACAAAATTCGCACTTCCAGTTCAAAAGGCATATCAGTCACTGAGCTGTATAGATTATCTGGAGGGAGTGCTCTTATCTATTTCTAAACATCAAACTGCAATCAAAAACATGGCGGATTTTGTGTTGAAACGATGTATTCTGGACCGAAATTCTCATTGGGGTGTCCACTGACCAACCGCGATCCTATCCAGAAAACAATATC